>JAIFZK010000015.1:8767500-8800000 GCA_027481765.1 Tenualosa thibaudeaui | reverse complement strand
GTAGAGCTGCGTGTGCGAAGTCGAGCCCAGAGGAGCGGGAGAGCAGCAGGCTCCAGCCAGCTCCAGCAGAGACAGGGGGCTGCGGCCCACGCTCCCCAGGCCACTCACACCCAACCAGGGCACGGAGAAGGAGGCATTCTGGGGGTAGAGGAGAGCGATTAGGATAAAGGGAGTTAAAGGTAAACAAAAAGTGAAATGAAGACAAAGTAAGGACAGATTAGGAGACTCATAAGTGGTTGAATTCCAATACGCCCCCTAAATGCCTAAATGTAACTCCAAGCCCTGGATCCCTGGCTAGTAAGGCATGTTGTGTGACATAAACGTGATTTAAAAACTATTCAAAATATATAAAGATTTTCAGAAAATCCTCTCACTCGTAAACTGCCATTGTTTTTTCTCATGCCTTCTGGGTAACAGCTTTTACAACATAAAATGCCATGGCAGTTTTGCAAGCTTTACAAATGAAGGGATTTTCTAATTATTTTAATAGAAATGAAAGCATTTTGAGTGTTTTTAAATCATGCATAGCCAACATAACATAAATAACATAAATAAATCAAATATTATAAGGTCCCCATGCTTTACCAGCCAGGGATCCTTTTAAAGGATAAGTCCGGGGAAAATCAACCCATAGCCCAACTGTTTGAGGTCAGCAAGTAGGTAGAAGAATGAGAACATTTGGTACAACCTAGCCTCAGGGCTTAGAAGGGGTCATTCAGCCACTGTATGTCATTTCACCTAGTCTCACCACAGCATGTTCTATAAACATTCACAACCAATTAAATCTTATTGGAGACTCACATAAGTGGCTATAAAAAAGTTGTGATAAGAATATGACTGTAGGATGCCATTTAGAGAAACACATGCAACTTGCACTTGAAGCATATCTGCATCTGAGACCAACAGTGTGTGTGCATGTGTGTGACCCTCACCAGGTTCTTGCTGTAGTACTCCCAGAGGGTAGTCACTGCACTGGTGTTTGGCTCCCACAGCATAGCCAAACTTAGGCAACAATGCACATGCATCCTGATCTGTTCCTCCTGAACACTCCCCTATAGAATACACAAGACACACACACACAAACACACATACATACATTATACATTCTTTCAAAAAGACTTTCAAAAACTGCTGAACGAGTTTCATGATATATATGGACAAAACAGCTTACTCCTGTCAGTATTAAAGGCCCACAGAGAAAGACAAATCAGTGCAACTCACCCTGGGATCACAGGTAGACTTGAGTAGCTCACATACAAAACTCCAGTTGTGCTCTAGTTGGAATGGTTTCTGAAAGACATTACCACAGAGACCAGTGACTGTCTTAGTGACCAACTGGTAAGGCTAGCTGATTTAACGTTTTTTGAGGTAGTGTGTGTGTGTGTGTCACACAGTAGATGGCAGAGACAGGTTGTGTGGTGTACCTCGGTGTGAAGCGAGCCGTTTCGGCTGTACTGGCCCACCTGGGCCAGGTGAGTGACCAGCCACCAGGTGAAACCCAGCGGGTCTTTGCAAGTGCTGGGAAGGCGCTGCTCCCCTGCTGGCGCCCCCTTCAGGAGACTCTGCAGAAGCGGGGTCACGTAACCCCAGAATGACTGACGAGAGAGAAGAACAAGGTAAGAAAGGCAGTAACACTGGAACATAGAAACAGGACGGGAACAGTGAATACAACAGCTTGAAAATGCCATGGCACTTTGTATGTGGGTATATGCGCATTTGTGTACATGGGCAATAAGAGTGAGTGTATACTATATATATCCATGTACTTGACTTGTGTGTGCGTATATATGTGTATTCCCTGACTTGCAGGACTGTGTCTGTGTGTGTGTGTGTGTTCCCCTAACTCACAGGTGTGTGTGTGGTCTTGCTCCTGTGCTCCAGGAGGTGAATGAGGAGAACCCAGAGCTCTTTGGTGCAGAGGCACAGATAGTGGTGGCTGGACAGGGCCTCTGTGGGCCTCACCTAAACAACATGGCCATCAACACACAGGAGGAACACCACAAGAAAACATGGCCCACATCAATATGATACACAGAGCTATATGACAATCGAAGAAGAACTAAACAGCCTACTAATAACATTGGCAAATCAAATACACCTCATCTTAAAAAACTTGAAAAAAAAACAAACACTGATATTAAAAAGTACTATAAGCAATTCTAAGCAATTTCCAACCCATTACATTTAGCAAGTATCTAGAGGAGGATAGAGAAGGGTTCATTCTGTATGATTTTGTTTGGTGTTTTGTTCAAACATGAATGAATATTTCTGTATCCAGAATAACTGAGAGTATCTTAAAAACAATTATATAAAAACATATACTCTTTTTTTTCCAATAATTAACTTAGTGTGTTTTCTTTATACTGTGCAATGAAACTGTACACACACACACACTTTTCAGACTAACTGCAGCTTTTGCAAGAACTTCACACCCCCATGCGCACAGGCACACACACACCTTGCTGTATTTGTTGATGGCGAGGCCGATGAGGTCACAGAGGAGGCCGTTGAGGTGCTCCTCAAAGAGGCTGACATTCGTAAGGTTCTCCCCAGTTAGGTTCACAAACTGGTGAGCATACACCACCTGACCTGCTCACACACACAGGCACGCACGCACAACCACCATCATCTTACCAGTAGGACCAGGCCATTGTAAACTTCCTGTTTTTCTGCATCCACATGGCTATACAGAGTAGGTTTTGTTGTAACTGAATCTCAAAAAATTCTCAAAATAAATAAATAACTACATAAATTAATTAATTAATTAAAAAATACAAAAAAACCCTGAGCATCCATCTTCAGACTTGGCTGAGATCTTGTGCTTACTGGAGTCAAAGATCAATGCACAGGTCTGACATAATTTCATTCAACCACCCAGGGACATAAAGGGATATAGCGGAGAGCCTCAACCCATAGCCCTGTTATTTGAGGTCACAGGTAAAGCAGAGACCAAAATAGAAGAAGAGCAGCTCACGCTAACTGATAGGGCTAAGGATGCTTCCACTGTCCGTCTCTGTTCTTACCCAAAGTCTTCTGGGACAACAGGTGCAGAATCTCCAGCACACACCAGTGGATGTCCAGGTGGAGGTGCAGCAGGTGCCAGGATGGAGGAAACAGCTGTGGAGCAGACAGGATGTAGCAACAAACATGCGGTATGGGTCAGCGGCACCTTTTTTATCTCCCTCTATCATTACTCATATTGGGATTCATTCAATGTCCCCCCTTGGCACTAAGCCTTAAACTCTTAGACGTAACTGCCATAAATCGGGTAATGATTGGCTGATCCCTGCCAGTAATTAGTGTTTGAGGACGTGAGGATTGAGGGCTTGGAGTTAGAGAGGACAACAGGATTCAGCCATGTAATCATTACCCACACTAGCGTTCTTAGATGCACCTATCCCCTCCTCTTCATCACTCTCTCTGGGTGTGTGATGGGCTCTCACCATCTCACAAATACACACAAACTCTCTCCCTCTCCCTCATACACACACACACACACACCCAACACTAACAAAAACACATATGGAACCCCACACTAACCCAAATTCAACTGTATAGTATAGTATAGTATACACACATACAAATACTACACAGAGGCAGTCACACACTGATACACACACGACATACATGCAACAATGATGATACTGTACCTTGCCATGGTGTTGTATGGTAAAAGCACTCTGGACATTGGCTGGAAGGTCCTTGAGACGGCCAATCAACAGAGTGATTCCAAACAGCTCCTCGACCAATGAGGATGGGAGCTGGGCCTCTAATTCTTCATATGGGTGAAGGGGCTCCTCATCTAGGCCCCGTGGGGGCTCAAGAAATCTGCAGGCAACATAGGTAATACACATAAAACAAGGCAACAACACACCTATCTCCCAGGTATCAATGGTTGGCACACATTTGCAGCACCGAGGACTGGAAGGCAAGTGTTCCAGCAAGATAGTGAAACACATGGATGCCGGCATCTGACGCTTGCGGGTGTAACAGCAGTCAGCTGATCACTTGCTGCGCAGTAGATATGACCTTCCTCCCAATGCTTTAAGTGATGTGCTAGTCTCTGGGGTTTTAGCTCAGTGGAAAGCACGCCCAACTCCCAGGCCACATGCCTCTCAGGATGTGTGGAGGGCTGTTCATTCATAACATAACACTACCTCCTTGCTCCGGTACAACAGAATAAATTGAAGAGTTGTTTACCTGCTTATGAATATATTTACATAGTGAAGGAACAGGACACACTGCTGTCTTAGGTCCTCTGCTTCATAATGGAGACCACTGGCTTGACCTGAAATACAGTGAACGACATATGGAGGATAAAACACAAGTAACTTGATCATGGCAGCCATGCTATTTAAAAGTAGGTTTGAAGTGATTTCTAACACATAAAACACTTTTTGTACGATTCAGCGAATATCTCCTCATAATCCATGAGCCCTCCATTCTCTCAGTCCACTATGAAAAAAGTCCATCTCCAAACACAACACCTGGCTCTGTGTACTGGAAAGAACTCAGGAAATCCTAAACAATAACTATATATATAAAATACTATGTGAAGCTTCAGTGAGCACTAAAAAGAAGGGTGAGTGTTTTGTTGCAACAAATCTGTTTTAAAAGGTATTTGTTGGGAAACAAAGACAAATAAATATGGCATGTTGTAGAATCACAATACCCTACCCATGAGAACACCAGACTGTGAGAATTAATATCGTGTGAGCATAACTAGGAGATATCATATTTTTCACAGTACATGTTTGGACCATGTTTAGCATTTAGCCAGTGAACAACACTCACCAAAGTCATGGGAGCTGGACAGGACCAGGCTTTCCAGCCTAAGAACTTTCTGCCTGAAAGGAGAGAGAGGTTCCACTGTATTTATCAAGCAACAAAGTGGCACAGTTATGAACAAACATATGGCAGAAAATTGCTGTTACCTAAACAAGCCAAATAGTAATTCTGTTGATTCCACCAGAGCGGTCTCTGTCACCCAAGAGAAACCAAATATGTCAACAGTGTCTGTCTCAAAGTCCCCTGGAGCAGGATCAAGTCTGAGGAGAAGCCTGAGGATCAGCAAGCAGTAAATCAGTAAAGTGACCCAAATCTGTGATATGCTGTATGCTCTGTGGGGTGCTATGCAGTATCCTGTGTTATGATTTTGCATAACACTATCACCTGAGGTGTAATGCTGTGTCGTGTCATGGTTTCGCATAATACCATCACCATAGGGTGCTATGCAGTATTCTGTGTGATGCTTTTAAGTAGCCTAATACCATCACCATGGGGTGCTATGCTGTTGCCTATTGTGTGTTTGCATGATACCACAGCACCCGGTAGGTGTGCTATACCTTTTCAGGGCTCCCCGACTGACATATCCATCTGAGGAAAATGTTTTTGTCTCGTCTCGGTTCGCATCTAACACTGACGCACAAGAAAAGCATGGAGGCTGGTCGGGGATTGAAGCATAGTGGCTCTCTCCGGCAAAAGGCGACACTGGCGGTGTCAAGGACTGACTGAAGTCATCCTCCATTTCAGTGACAAGTCTGACAAGACTGGAAAATACATCGCACTTGTAATTATTCAGTTATTAGTCTGTGCACAATGGGAATTTTTCGGAGAACCAATATTATGTGACATTAATTCAGTTGAAAACGCGATAGCAATAGTAGCTAAAATGGCTAACATTTGTTACAGAACCACGTCTTTCAGGAAATGCGGTGCTACAACTGCAAAGTATGTCGACTCAAAGACGATCAGAACACAGCCGTAGTAACAGATACTTGGATACAGTTCATCGCCAAATAGTAAACATGCACACATATACATGAATAATAACCTTTACTTACGTGCTTGGTAACTGTTGATGCTTCTTTTCATCTGTTTTCAGTTTCTCCCGCGCGACTGGGTGACAGCACAACGCATGCGTAGTAATGTGGCATTTAACTTGTATGAATCTGTGATTGGACAGAAGTTATGCAGAGAGGCGTGACTATATTGAAAACCTGCAAACAAATAGCATTTTGCATATGGATGCGTTTGAAATGCTATTATATGCGTGTGCTTAACATGAATAAAATAATCTAAATCTGACCATTTCATTAGACTCTTAGATTAACCCATTTAAAATGTGACCCTTTAATTATGAACTGCAAATGGATACACTCGTCTTAGGTAGCCAACTGATGACAGGTAAGCGCGCAAGCAATGTAAGTGACAGCATGTGGTTTATAATATCCAACTGCAGATAATATAACGATGGCGATTATTATGAGCGGCAAGTAGACAAGCTACTGTTTGAGTTAGAATGTATGGCAATCACGTTTCCTCGCCCTTGGTCCGGCTCGCACTCCCATCTAATTAAAAACCAGCACATCGCAGTTAAATAAAATTGGACCCGGGCTAACCCTGATTTCCATATGCAGATCTGTCTGCGCCGGCTGCCTCTCGCCATCACACTATGCATTCAAAAGCATCTTCCCAGCTTTTTCAGAATATCATTGGAAACGAAGAGAAGCATACAGTCGCGGCTGTAGACTGCTTTGCAGTGGCCATACATTCAGGAATAGATCTTTCTAAAAATGTACCATGATAGACATAGGCTATGTTTTGTCGGAAACAAGCGTACTCAGTGGAATTTCGAGGCATGTAATGTAGTGTATGGTAAACGGTATGCCGATGAAGGCTAAAATCTGTTTGCTAAACAACATGTTCAGGATGGCGTCCTGCAAGGAAACGCGACATTTCTCTTGTGCAAGAAGCGTCACCAGCAAATCAATGCTGAAATGCCAAATGTAAGGTAAGACAGTTTATTCCCGGCAATTGCTAATTCGAACCTAACCTTTGTTTTTATGGAAGGGGGGTGGGATCAACACTGCACATCTCAGTCTCAATCCCTCCCTCTTTAGGCTAGCCTACTTCAGATGACATCCCGAGGTTGGGTTCGGATGAACTTGAAGTGGAACATTCAACAAAGGTGTCTATGCACCTGTCTGTTTGATTGATTTGAAGAACAACGGTAAAATATGGTGATCGAAATTTTAAATGAATACACGTTTGACTTTGATGGTGGTGTCATATTGCCATTCATACCCTGCTTATGACACCACATTAGTGATATATTTAGTATTGTGAATAAGATGACATCCCTGTAATAAGCGTTTAAATAGACGTTAGTTTAGATACCGTTAGTTGTGTCAGAGTGCAAAAGACACAAACTTAAACTGTAGCACAACAAATTGCGCCTGACAAAGTTACCAGGAACAGGTGAGTTTATTGGGAAATAGAGAGAAATTTGTGCATTATATTGTATTCACTACCCTACCCCTAAAACGTGTGTAATTTATTATGGAAGCTTCTGGCAATTTTAGTAGTGCCTATTAATTTTGTTAAAGAATTTTGTCTTTTTCAAACATGGATTAACAAGACTATATAATATAAATAGCAAAATATTTGATGTTTAATAATAAGCTACCTACACTACTCCTGTCCACATTTGCGATGAATGAAAGATGGCCTGCACACGCCTTCTGACAAGCTACACTATTTGACCCACTGTCTGACCTCAGAGAACTGATGAAATGCCTAATGACCGTCTTTTAAATAGTAGCCAAGTGTTAATGCTACGCAATGAATCTACATAATGAGTTACATTTTTACTCTTTATTGGGCTTCGGCCCCAAAGAAAGATTTCCCCATTGTGCAGAAAATCATTCAAGTCCCTCTTTTATCAGAGGATGGGCTAAGGGCTTCAGTCTGATCAATTAAAGTCTTGAAAGGCCTTTCCCCGAGACGCTTCTTCACTGCCGTGCCTCGGAGGAATATAAAGTTATCAGTCTTTGCCGAGGCGATATGAGGACAGAAATAAGTAGTTTGTCTATAAAAATGTCCAGGTGCTTTATCAGCGTCCCCAAAGGGCCTGGGGCCCCGTTTGCGTTGCTGTTCCTGCGGAACAAATCATCTGGCCTCTCTCTTCTCCTTCCCTCCCTCATGCCGCCCTGGGGCTGGTTAACACGCTGGCACACATCTCTCTCTCTCTCTCACTCTCTCTCTCTTTGTCTCTTTGACAAACTTCTGAGTGGGTGGCTATGGGAGGGGGCCAGTTGAACAGTTCAGAATTTCATGTGAATTAGGCTAAGTCTCAGTTGGGCTCTGATGGCAGACTGCATATGTAATTGCAGAGAATTGTGGGTTACTTTGAGGTTTTATGGGTTTGATAAATAGTTTTTATGACTGTTAATAAGAATTTAATGTGTTTTGTGACCTTTTGTGATACTGTCTCAAGTTCAAATCTAGGAATTTTCTGTTGTTTTAACTCCACAGTTATAGCCCTTGAGAGAACCACATACATTAATCTGAGAGACATGCCACTACAACTAATATGTTCTCAAACAGCCATGTTATGTCCCTTTAACTGAACATGCTGTATCAGCTATGGACATTTTTTGTACACTATCCAAATTATTAAAATGTAATAGTTCCAGCTCTTTGATGTGCACTTGTGTAGGCTACTACAAATGCAACTTTTTAATGACTCTATTTAGCCCCCCAGTTTTGGCATATGCTGGGGCCATGCTAGCTACCACTCTGGCCATATGTAAGATTATGAGTGGGAGGCTGGCAGATCACATTGAGAGAGCCTAGAGTGAGATGCGGCCTGCACATGGGGTTAGATAAACAACCCTGGCGCTTTGCATGCCGATAGCACTGAGTGCCGGTGCCCTGTGTGCCAAGAGGAGTCTGAGAGCATCATTTGCATGGCGCAACAGAGCCATGTACAGTACAGCAGTACTGTGTGTGAGAGTAGAGTGTGTGGGAGCGGAGCGGAGAGAAGCACAAAGACAGAGAGAGAGAGAGAGAGTGAGAGAGAGGGTCGTGGCTAGGTGAGCACTGTGGAGCAGGGGACTGACCAGTACCAGTGTGGGAGAGAGGAGAGTGTCTGTGAGGTGAAGCCTTCTTCCCTCCTCACTACTCCGTCTGTGTGTGCCTACCAACATAAAGCAGGTGACGTGCTTGGGAGCTGACCGAGGCCGTGCCAGTGCTTAGAGAAGGGGACCATACGTCAGAGGACTGAGAGGAGGAATGCTTGTATGTCTTTCTGTGTGTTACTTTTGAGAAGGAGGCTGAATTTGGGGGTTTGTTTTTGTAAGGTTTTAATGTAGTCACTATCACTGAAATAGACAAATAGTGTTAGTATGACTGATCAAAAAGAAACCAACAAAATGCAGATGTCATCTTATTTTCTTCGTGTTTTTTATGTTTGTGTTTTTCATGTCAAGCTCAGTGCTAGCTACAAAAACATCCATTTAAGACCTAGCCTAGACTGTAGTATTGCTAATCTGAATTTATGCTAACTGTTCAGGTGAAGTGATCAGGATACTGATTATTAAAGTGATATTTGCATGAAATATGCATACAGTACACGTGGACCTGAAGTATTGCTTATCTCTCCACTACATAACCCAGCAAAGACTATCTAACCCATTGCACTGCATCACTGAGCTCCTTACAGTTATAGCAATCCACTGCAGCGCTATAAACATGTAATTAATATATAAAAGCGTATTTAGCTGGTCATGGGACCCTCTGTTTTTTTCAGGTTGACAAATGGGTAATGATGTGAAAAGTAAAATGCTGACATATTGAAGGCACTTGCTTGTGTGGGCTGTGGTGTAATTATTAGTAGAAATTGACCCTTTTATTTACAAGTTCAATTGATTTTCCTGGGACTGAACTTGTGGACTTAAAATCACAGTTTTCCATGAAGAACATTAAATGATCATCACCAAGGTCATTTGTGTGAGTGGTCAGAGAGAGGCCAGCTTTAATGAATGAATGCATCAGTTTAAGTCTTGAATGAAATTGCATCGGTTTAAGCCTTGAGGGGATGGATAACCTTGTCACGTGTTCATACATGTTAAATTTTATACAGTAAATAGTTTTGTCAGATTTGTTGGTTAAACTAGAATCTCTACTAGTATAGGTGTACCTCCCTAATCTAACCTACATCTCTGTCGTTGTATCCAAGGCTTGCTATGGGACTGCCAGCTGTTTTGATACTGTTCTGGATGCTGCAGTGGCGCTATGCGACCACAGGGGGGCAGCGCGGCACTGAAGCCAGTGTGTTCTACGCAGTGGAGATGAAGGGAGGCATCCAAGCCGTCCGAGCCCTGGCCGAGCAGCACGGACTGCAGTTCATCTCACGGGTCAGCGCATATTTTAAACGGCCTTTATTACTTCCACCTATAGACCTCCAATTTTCATTCTTTAAATCCGTTTACTCAGAATCTTTTATAGGCAGAAATTTGAAAGTGCTGACTTCCATTTTCATTTGAGGATATCTAGCTTTCATCAAATTACAGTGGCGGCGTTTCTGAATATTTCATATCAGATCAAAGACTGGCAAAGACATGCGCACTTGCGCTCAGCTATATAAACCCTGACATTATCAAAACTTTATGAAAAGTATAGTTAATATCAAGGTCATTTTAACCCAGTGTTTGAGTGTGATCTATTGCCCTGTACTATCATTCAAAAGCGTTTAATATCATTGTTATGCTTCATTGTTGTTTAAAGACTGCGCCTTTTGTGTATGTTTATAAGCCATGGTCTTGTGAGAGACTCGTGTTGTAAACAGTGTGCAGAAATCTTTTAGTAAATACCCAGGGTGCTGTAGAGAGTTTATGTAAAACAGTGTTTCTCTGCTGAATAAAAAACTGGTCAGGACTGCACTGTAGGACTCCCTGAGCAGAGGATCTTAAAACATTTGCCCTGAGGATGGAAGCCCATCTTGGCCTTGGCTCTGGCTCCTTCTGTGAATAATGCATCGCTTTGACCTTTATCAGCAGTTTACTGAAGGGTGAATCCCACCCGCTGATATGCCTGCTGCCTGGTCCTGAGTGACTTTTGCTGCTTCTCTTGCCCCCCCCCCCCCCATCCTAAAGAGGAGAGAGAAAAAAGCCTTGCCTTTCCAGCATGTCAGCTAACATGATGCCACCACCACCCCCCAAAAAAGAGGGAAAAAACTCCCTTCTTTCTCCTTGTCAGTTACCATGCCAAGATGAGTTGTATCTTTCGAGTCCCCGCCAACTCGATCTCACTGTGGCCTTGTCGCAAGATGTCTCTTGTCTGACATCAGGGCTATCATAACCTTCCCACAACAACCCACCTCCACACACACACACACACACACACACACACACACACACACACACACACACGGACACAAACACTTGCACAATGCATACACACACACACATACACATGCAAACTCTCATGTCACATTCTGTCTGCACTCATGACATGTACCTGTGGCAGGGCTTGTACACACACACACACACACACACACACACAAACACACACAGTGCAACACTTGCCCACACACCCTTTACAAACTTTACTCTGTGTCAGAAGTCTTCCTGAAACTTAAGTTCTCTGATATACAGTATAGCTGTATGAGCATCATCCAAACTCCCTGATTTGTTCAACTCAGCAGAGTTAAGTTAATGTGGGTGAACATGGGAACTGTAGTTCCTGTTGCAGTGGCCCTTATTGCGTTTGATTAATTCTCCTCCCTGAGCCTCCTGCTCTCGATAAGTGAAGCACTCCCTCTCTCCTGCGCTCCATCCTCCCCTCTCGAGTCTCCGGGCATTGAAACGGCTGACTGGTCTATTTTACCTGTCGCCCGCGGCATCCACTGAATGTCATCGCCATTAAATCCTATTTGTTGAGTTAAGTCCAATTTAATTGTGTCACTGGTGATTTTTACTGCCTCTCCAGTTGACTACATTTAGTCAAACTTGCACTTTATGTTGTGTACTTATTTTTTTTTCTTGTAAGAGGCAATTTGTGCGGGGAAAAAAACAACAAAGAATGAGATAAGGTTATAGTTTGAGATGAACAGGGAGATGAAATGATATCTATTGGATACATAGACCCTCCAAATTTGGCTTGCATTACATGGAAGAAAAATGCTACTCTCGTTACATGTGTGTGTGTGTGTGTCTGTGTGTGTGTGTGTGTGTGTGTGTAGTTGTGTGTGCTACCTTTGCCTGTCTTACATTGTTTTTGGGGTGTACCATGTTTTTGAATGAAGTCTTCTGTGTTTCCTCTCTTGATACATAGTAGAAACTACAGAAAGTCATTACATTTTTTTAGCTTCCTATTATTATCATTACGTTTTTTGTGGCCTCTCTGGATCTGGATCCCAGAGCCATCCTGTGTTATTAGAGCCATTTTTAAACCCCCCCCCCTCCCCCCTTGACTGCTCTGCTGTGCTTAGCATCTTTGCTTATTCCATTTTCGATAGCGCTGGGCACATTACATTATGTTTGTTTTCGCAGTCAGAACAATTACAGGCACGGCACGTCTGTCATCGCGTATGGGTTTGTTTTAGTGGTGACAGCGTTTTGGTGTCACAGCTCCTTGCCTTTGCTGCAGCTTTATGGAAGCTTGTTAAAGGGGCCTTCAATGTTGTCATGCTGATATTAACATCCCCGAGCATCTTGTGCAAAGCTGTTGGAGAGGAAGGATTCTTTTTTCATTCTTTCTTTTTTTTCTTTTTCTTCTTCTTTGTTGTTCTGTTTTTGTTTCATAGAAAGTGAAGCTTTGTGAAGTCTCAGAGCAGAACAGAGGCTAGGATACTAGTGCATTTAAAGATTTCAGAGGGGTTTCAAAATGTGGACTAGTGTCTTGAAACCCACTTAGTAATTGTATAATGCATTATGAGTGTGTTAACACAGGCTTTTATTCATCTTCAACCAGGGACATTCTGATTCAATTTTGTCTCTTTTTTCACCTTTAAAAAAGCAAAGCTAGAGGCATCTTTGTGTTTGGGGGTTTTGCTGTGACAGAGCCCAAGTCTCTAAGCTTCACACTGAGGGGAAAATAGACTTTAAATGTGACGCATATCTTTGAGAGATGCAAAAAAAAAATTAAATAAATAAAAAAACACTGTTGGGTAATTATGTGTTTTTTAAGTCACTCATTGTTCATTGTTTTGAGTGAAATGCTATCCAGGTGAGTGAGTGAGTGTGTGTGTGTGTGTGTGTGTGTGTGAGTTATGCCAATGTTAAAATGTTTGAGAGCAGGCACAGGCAGAGCAGGTATAATGGCTGCAATTAGGGGTGTGAGGTTTCACACGTGTGTGTGTGCGCGCGCATGTGTGTCTCTGTAAGGGTGGGGGGCTGCTGTCATTTGTGTATTTCCACACTTTTTCTTTTCTTGACCCTAACACCCCCCATTCCCCCTAACACCACCACTTCCACAACTTCTCCTTTTCCCCCCGTTCTTTTAATGCCAAACAAGGTGTCAGTCTCTGTATGTCCATGGGTAGAAGTTAAATTAGTCCTGTCTTCTTGCATGTAGCCTTAGTGCTCTGGTGTGTGTGTGTGTGTCTCACATTGTTTTTAGGGTGTATCACGTTTTTGGAAAAAGTGCTCTGAGATTAAGCAAGGATTGAAAGTGCAATAAATTCTGCTGAGATGTGCTTATGCCTAACTGTTTCATTGTGTGTGTGTGTGTGTGTGTTTGTATGTGTCTGCATTTTGGTTTATTTGGAACACTCAAGGACCCTGAAAGTCCCGTCTCTTCAGCCAGTGGTGAAAGACCTCTCTCTCTCTCTCTCTCTCACTCTCTTTCTCTCCCTCTCTTTCTCTCTCTCTCTCTCTCTCTGGTGATGTGGAATACTGTTGCCAGATTACCATAGCATTACCATCTCATTACCATCTCATTACTGTGCCACAGCTTGTGTTGGTGTCGGTGGACACGCTATCAGCTCATCTGGAGACCCCCCCCCCAACACACACACACTCACACACGTCCTGCCCCCACCTCACAACCCTTCACTGCTCTTTCACTTTCACTCTGTCCCTCATATTCACCCCACACACACACCCCTGATACACACACACAGGAATGCACACATACACACACACACACACACTCAAACACACACACACACACACACACGCACACACACACAAATGCTCACACATGCATACACAAAACACATGCGTGCATACACACATGCACACACACACATACACACATACGAATGCCCACACATGCATACACACACACAGAGTTTGTGAATAATCACATTATGTTAAATAACTATTCTGGACATTTTTAGTGATGATGATGATGATGATGATTTGTTGAAAGTCATCGGTTGGGATGAAGGTTGTGAGGGAGGAAAACATTTCTCTGACTGTAATCCCCAGTCTAGTCAACCTGAGAGGAACCGTCTATGTGCACCTCGTTCTCATTTTTACACGTTGTATTGCAAGTTGTTTCCAGTCTCTCCTGCTCGTCAGCTGTAAGCAGCAATAAAGTGGAAAAGGAGGGTGTATTTATTCTGGCTATTTGAAGTTCTAAAGGACTCAACAGCACTCTTATTTCATCCATCTCAGGGAGTGGACAGCACTCAACTGATCTTTTTTTTTCCTCTCCTTCTTTTTGTCACGTCATTTTGATCATTTGGTCTGTTTTCCTGCTGTTAGAGCATTTAGCTTAGAGAGACTGTCTGTGTTTTCTAAATCGCCTTCACCTCTTTCATCTTCTTCGATTCCACCGTCCCTCCCTCCTTTTCCTCTGAAGTCCTCTGTAGGTGGATTTAAGTTTGTTTCTTTTTTTTTCTTTTTTAAATCTTTATGAAATCAGACCAGCACTCATCGAGCAGCTGTCTGACACTTTTAGTTGAGTTTTCTTACGGTGCGTTTCATTTAAGCACCCGTTTGAACAGGCCACTGGCTCTCCACAAATAGTGCCCAGACACCCAGACAGAATGAGACATTTGTCTGAGGTGGTGGAGGTGGCTGCAGGTGAACACAAAGGGTTTTGTTGGGATCAGGTATTACAATTGGTATCAAAATAGAAAAAGTCAGATTGGTTCATCCCCAATCTCAGTTCACTTCTACTATAGCACGTTTGGATGTTTTAAGTCAAAAGTATTACAGCTCCTTTGAGTCAGTATTCACTGGAGATTACTATAATAAATTAAGACCAACTAATGTGATATGTTTTTAGAAAAATTGTTCATTATGATCTGTGATCAACAAATTAAGAGCAAGCGTAGTTTTCAAAATAGTATCCAAATGAATTGTCACTTTGTTTGGGTTTGATGGCAGCTGAAATAACTTACCTTGCTATTTTCAGTTCAGTTCACACTTAAAACCCTGTCTTCTATTATGATAAAATACAATGGTTAAGATTGAAATTTTGATGAATGCCTCTGTCCTGTACCCCCCGCCACAAATACACACATGCACGCAGACACATACACACACCAATACAGTGGCTGCATTGGTGGCGCAGTCTGTGGCTGCGGGGGTGCTACCTCAACAACTGAAAATTCTCAGAACAGACATTTGTCAAAATTTCTATCAGTCAGAAAACTGGGCTTTAAGTGTAGTTAAGTGCAGACTGAAACACTGGTCTGGCTTTCTGTTAACTGTTATGTATATAAAGATATCAATGAATATTGGTAGTATCGATGGTATTTTGTGAAAATGCGGTTTTCCATGATATTGACATGGTGACTTAATAGTGTAGTTGCCAGCAGAGTGAACCTGGGAATGTTGAGTACACTAAAGATCTACATTAGAAATGAACCTGGAAATGTTGAGTACACTAAAGATTTATGTTAGAAATGAACCTGGAAATGTTGAGTAAACTAAAGATCTACGTTAGAAATTAACCTGGAAATGTTGAGTACACCAAAGATTTACATTAGAAATGAACCTGGAAATGTTGAGTACACTAATGATTTATGTTAGAAATGAACCTGGAAATGTTGAGTACACTAAAGATTTACGTTAGAAATTAACCTGGAAATGTTGAGTACACTAAAGATTTACGTTAGAAATTAACCTGGAAATGTTGAGTACACCTAAGATTTACGTTAGAAATGAACCTGGAAATGGTGAGTACACTAAAGATCTACGTTAGAAATGAACCTGGAAATGTTTAGTACACCAGAGTTTTACATTAGAAATGAACCTGGAAATATTGAGTACAGCAAAGTTTTATGTTAGAAATGTATAATATAGGATCCCAGTATATAGAAACTGTTGATATAATTGTTGATGATAATTTGCATATAGTGAAACATTTACATAAGTCATATGTAGGCCGTACTTTAGGAACTGCTTGGCTAATCTGTGCAGTCTTGGAGTGCTTTGGGGGGTTATAAGGATGTTGAATCCATTTTTTTTAAATCAACTCTTAGTAAACTGATTTTGGTGTAACTTTATGGGCAGTTGGGGATTATAGCAGACAACTTATGTTGTTATATAATAAATAATATGATATTATTTATGTCACGTCGATTATAGAGTGTTAGACATTTCCACACATAATTATGGGCAACACTATGGTGATTATAAATTGAATATGGGCTTTGCTCATAATCAAGCAAACAATGCCTCAAGATCACACATGATCATCCCATTGACTTAATTGATTAAGATTGAGTAACTGGTTCCTTTAGAAAGAAAGCAAAGAGTATAACTAGACTGTGTTTCCTTGGGAGAAACTGCGGGAGTGTGCTTGCTTGAACCTGCCTCAACATCAGGCAACATCCTTTACATCTAGACTCTAATCCTCTTTGTGTAGTTGATGGAAAATGCTACACTGTACATAACAGTACTCTGCAACAGCATGCTCTTGTAAAATAATGAATGGGAATATAGACACCTAATAATTAAACTATTTTTTTTTCTATTAGTTAACTATTAAACTATTTTTTTAATCAATTGGATCATGAAAAGCTCAAGTTGATGACAGAAATTTAAGTCTGGTTCCCACCATCAAACTTTAATTTAAATAATAAAGTTTTTAAAATTTATTTAATACTAGGTTTTAAAACATTAAATTAGCTAGAAAGCTATTTGTATAAGAATTCAGTCCCCCATAGTTAATATCACTTTGACAACTTCTGTTGATGCCAAGAGAAACATTTTTTTGATTCCTGAACCCCATGTTGTAAGTCTGTGTAGCGTTGGATAGAAGCGCCTGCTTCCAGTCAACTTCGACTTTACAAGTAAAACTAAACAGTCTATTGTGAAAGCATCAATGCATCAATGCAATGCATCAATGCATCAAAGCATCAATGAGTGCAGTAAATGCCAGAACCTGTCGGGGCGGTGGTAGCATAGTGCTTAAGGAACCTGGCTAGCGTGTAAGTAGCCTGAAAAATTGTGGGTTTGAATCCTAACTGCCACCCTTGTGCCCTTGAGCAAGGCACTTAACCATAAGTTGCTCTATGGGAGACTGGCCCTGAACACTTGGTAGTTGACGAGTTGTAAGTCGCTTTGGATAAAAGCGTCTGCTAAATGCATAAATGTAAATGTATAGATACCTAGTTGAGATAGTTATTTTTATCTTATTTATTTGAAGTAGCCACTATTACATTTCACAATGTAGACTAGGCTAAGTATTTTAATGATGAATATCTACTAATATTTCTCAACGTGCATTGAGACTTTTGCTTCAACCTTCTTAATATCCACTAATCAACAATAATGAGTCATGTATGGGAGGGGGAGTTTTTTTCAGTAATAAAACAAACAAAACAAGCAAAAGTCATAACTCAGATAGCGAGATGCTGGTGGGCCGCTGCTCATTGGTTCCCTGGCGATAGACTGGCCGGCTGCTGCTATTTTACGATACACTTGCTTACCAGGAAATTTGTCCTGCCAATCAGTCACAGCAGGAAAGTGTTTCCTTGCCCAATCTTGCCCATTTTCTCACTGTTTTTCCTACCAACAACACTTATGATCTTGAAAAACAGGACACTGGGTTAAAATTTGCTGTAACTTTCCATTAATTGGCTCAAATTTAATCCAAAGCAACTTACATTTATCAATTACTCAAGAGCCATTCTCCCCTAGATCAACTTGGGGTTAAGTGCCTTGTGCTAAGGCCCAACAAAGAATCGAACCCACACGCTTTTGTGCTACAGGCTTACTAGCTTACCAGTCTCCTTGTCCACAGTACTACATGTTTGGCCTGTGGTATATAAGTATATAATGCCTCAATTTAACTTTAAATTGAATTCAAATGGGATTTCCAGGCTAATTGAGTATTTACACTGCACTTTATTTACACTGCTCTGCACTTTTATTATACTATTGCACTTTCAACTTAAAATACTGCAATTTTTATGTTAGCAATATGCACTCTTTGTTAGTTTCTTTCATTGTGTTGTAGCTTGAATGTTTCCTCTTTTGTAAGTCACTTTGGATAAAAGTGTCTGCTAAATGCATGCATTTAAATGTAAATGTAAATTTATATAACCTGAAACCCGACTAAATGTATAAAATCTGCTAAAAACAATAAAAAACAGCCAATTAGAATTTTTTAAAAAGTCAGGAATGGATTGAGAATTCTTGTTAACCTCAAAAAGCACCCCAACATTCCTTAAGTTGGCCAAGCAGTTCCTGAAATAAAATCAAATAGGTGATAATGCTGGTTAATGCTAATTTATGCTGATTATGCAAATTGCCCAACATATGCAAATTTGCAACCGTCAGTTTCTGCTTGCTGGGGACCCATGCTGTATATTTCTAACACAAAACTTTGGTGTACTCAACATTTCCAGGTTGGAGCTCCAATGGGACTCTATGGGCTGGCAGTTAGCCTATAAGTAAGTGGAGATCAAAAGAAAACAGGAGTCTGAAATGTGCCTGTAAATTGGATTTATCTTTGGTGAAAATGACTGTTAGAGCCTGTTGAAATGAATGGAGATGGAACAATATTGTTGTGATAGTGTTCTTTTTGGCTGTTATGCAACACAGGTGCAGAAGAATTGAGAAGAGAAGACACTAAGTAAATCAAATGTCTTGTTTACTTTTAAAGCAAGAGTGTTATTCACTCTAGAGTTTTATTTTCAGTGCCTTGTACGGCATTGGGGACAACTTGGGCATTGTTTGTGTTGTTGGGAAACACTGTCTCTGGTGTTTATACAGAAAGCGCAATAAGAAAATGTGGTTATTGCCTGGTAGACTTTCAGGACATTGGCAGTTGAGCTTAAGTTGTTAATATGTGTGTCAAAATGTTTGTGTTCACACAATGTGACTAGGAGAACGGTGTCATGACGGCAGGTGATCCTGTGAACCAGTGGGCGTGTGGATGTGTTGGACTGGAAATAGAGAGAAAGTGAAAAAGAACAGGAAAGAGGCACCTGATTGACTGCTAGGGTTGGGGAGCTCAGGGAGCTGGATGTGTCCCCTCAGCCAGACGAGGATGATAAGTGGGGGAGAGTTACACTGGATACCCTCTCGTTATCTCTGGCAAGTGTCATCCTCTCTGACATTGCCACTAGCCAGGCCTCAAATCCCTCTTTCTCCAGGGGACACATAAAAAAACTGTCCTTTTAGCCATGAAAGGCTTTCATAGTGGCACTCTCCCAACACCACTTTGCCACAGTACACAGTAGCCTTTGGTTGGGCTCATTTTCCTTGGGTAGGCAGCAGAGTAGGGTGGGATTTTAACAACCCCCCCGCTCCCCCATTTTTGGCCCAGCAGTTATGTTATGATGGGCACATTAGGGAACATAAATAAACAGATTAAAGGGATACGCCACCATTGTAGCCAATGTGCTCATTTTTCACCTCCCCCAGAGTTTTTTGCATTCCAGCCATTGTGATTTAGAAAATCGTCACATTTAATTTTCTATTGATCTAATACACCTTGTAACTACTGAAGAGACAAGTTTTAAATAGGAAAAATATCTGACTTCTGTGAACACTGTGAACACAAGATGCTAATGGGTGAGATGCTAGTGGCAGTGTTTGTCTCTGTGTGTGTGTTTGTGCATGCATGGTGGTGTGTGTATGTGTGTGTGTGTCCGCCTGTCTGTCTGTCTGACACCATTAGTCTAGCTTAGTATAATTCACTGGATGTGGATGGGACCAGCTAGCCTATAGCCCCCCATAGGTATCCATAAAAATACTAATAAACAAATTGATATAGCCCAATCAGTTTGCCTGTATGTCTACATTGTGGATACTATATTTGAGTTGAGAGAGATGCAGAGGAAGCAAAGGCAATGGTTACACAACCTGTCACTGAGACACACACACACACACACACACACAAGCACTGGGCAGGCTGAAACAGATAAAAGTTTCAAAAGAAATATATAGGCTTACACAACACATACACACACACACTCCTGCATGTGCAAGCAAACACATATACGTATACACATTCACACACACAGAGGGAAGGGAGAGACAGAGAGCTCATACCATGCTGAAACAAACCTATGAAGGTAGTGTGTGTATATATAGGAGATACAGTGGAAGCAGCAGTGGCAGCAGCAGGTGGAGGTGGTGGAGAGGTGGGTGGAGGAGAGGATGGAGAGGAATGATGCTGTACATCGGCGCTCCAACGCTGCTGCTGCGGTGGCGGTCGCTGCAGTGATGTATGGCTGTGCTGCCTTCGTGTTGGCCTGGTGATGGATTAAAGCACTTTGTAGGAAAATTACCGACGGCCCCCCTCGCCACTCCTCACCAGCTCTGGGCTTTAATAAAACTCTCTTCAATATTGAGTGTGTGTGTGTGAGTGTGTGTGTGAGTGCGTGTGTGATTGTGTGTGTGTGTTGTGTTGTGTTGTGTTGTGTTGGGGGTATGGGGCTTGGCAGGGGCTAGAGAGATGTGGTGTGAGAAAGAAATGTATTTACATATATAGGCTAATATAAGTAGGACTTGTTAAGTACTAGCTGTACGTATGTATTGGGATTCCTGGGTTAGTTTGAGAGTCAGAACACAGAGAGATGCACATGGGTATCTGAATAACACACTGGTAATTAGTGCTGCACTTACATAAGGCAGAACAGCAGCCATGGCATTGTTAAGAAAACATCATTTGAACTGATTTAGCTTATAATGAGTGTGTGTGGGTGTTAATGTGTATGTGGGTGGTGTTCATCTGTGTGCTTGTGTCAATGTGTGTGTGTGTGTGTGTGTTTGGTGTGTGTGAGAGCATACATATTGCCATTGTTGCCATTGTGTTCTGATAGCCCGGTGATCAGGGCTGTGATGTGAGGTGAGGTGATGTGATTGGTGGAGAGGGCATCTTGGATGCTGATGCGGTATCCCGGCAGTACAGCCTCCTGCTCCCTTACCTCTGGCCATCTTTGGGAAGACATCATGAATATTTCATCGCACCATGCACACACACACACACACGCACACACACACACACACACACACACACACACATAGCTCATAGAGAGAGACAGAGAGAGAAAAACAACAGTATCATAGAGGAGCTGTGGTGGGAGGTGCTTCCCAAGCTGTGATTGGAATGAGTGAGTGAGCATCAGAATGAGAATCAGGTGGAGAGAAAGATAATCACTGAGAAACAGAGAGAGAGAGAGGTTTAGAGGACTGATGAGGCTCTGAGAGGTTGACAGTGATTTGTTTGCACTAGCCCTACTGCTGAATAGCCTAGGATAGCATTATTAGTGTAGTAATCTAGGCTTCTTTCCAGATTGCCTGTGTTTTATTTCTGTGTTCTGTGGAACTGTGGGTAGCAGGCTGCACCAGTAGCACTGAATGCTTGAGTTTGAATGAGACAGAGACAGACATACACAGACACACACACACACACACACACACACACACACACACACACATGCAGATACACACCCACACACACATGCAGATACACATACACAAAATGCAAATACACTGACACACACACACACACACTCAGACAGAGACAGGCCTCCTATGAGACTGTCTTGCCCCTAGTGAATCTCACAGTCCAGCCTAACAACCCACACAGCATGTCACTCATTCACTCTCTTTATCTATGCACTCATTCATTTCTTTCCCTCACTCTTTTTATGTTGTTCCTTCTGTTCCACCTCTGTCCTCCTTATACCAGTGCATTAGCTGTGCTACCCCCACCCCTTTCCTCTCCTCCTCATCTCTCCATTCTTCTCTCCACCTCTCCTCTCCCTGACTCACCTTTTTCCTTATTTCTTCCTCTTCACCTCTCCACTTTATCCAGTCATCTGCTCCCTGTCTCCTCTCCTCTCCTCTCCTCTCCTCCTGTTCATTCTTCTCTCCTCCTCATTCTGCTCTTCTCTCCCTTTTCTGTCTTTTCTTCTCATGTCCACATCTCATTTTCTCCCTTTACTCTTCTCAGCCTGGTTCTCTCTTCTCATCTCTACTCCTCCTCTCATCTCCACTCCTTCTCTCCTCTCTCTCCTCTTCTCCCTCTCTCTCTCCTCTTCTCCCTCCCTCCCTTTTGTCTCCCTGCTCACACCAGCAGCATCTCTCATGACCACACTGCTACCAGACATTAACACAGCAGTCACAACTCTACTGAGACTCACAGGGCTCACTGTGTGTGTGTGTGTGTGTGTGTGTGTGTGTGTGTGTGTGTGTGTGTGTGTGTGTGTGAGAGAGAGAGAGAGAGAGAGTGTGTATGTGTGAGAAAGTGTTCACATTCCCTAGTATGTGTCTTCAGCAGCCCTGAGGGTGTAGATGTTCTGCACACTTCTCCATCACAGAGACAGAAAAAAAACACACTCCTAACTCCCGCAGTGGAGTAAGAGTACACAACATCTGCTCTCTGTATGTGTGTGTGTTTGTGCATATGTGTGTGTGTGTGTGTGTGTGTGTGTGT
Source organism: Tenualosa thibaudeaui (assembly GCA_027481765.1). Classification (NCBI taxonomy): domain Eukaryota; kingdom Metazoa; phylum Chordata; class Actinopteri; order Clupeiformes; family Clupeidae; genus Tenualosa; species Tenualosa thibaudeaui. The sequence continues at coordinate 8,777,362 of JAIFZK010000015.1, read as the reverse complement.
ATATGTGTGTGTGTGAGAGAGAGAGATAGAAAGAGATCCCCACCACTCCTCTTCACAGCCCAAATGCTCCCTGCCTCTATAATGTGTGTGTGTGTGTGTTTGTGTGTGTGTGTGTGTGTGTGTGCGCCTGCTCCCTGCCTGAGTCTAGAGTGTTTGATGTCTCTGTTTGTTTTATATTTTTTTTCTCTCTCCCCATTTCTCTTTCTCACATCATACTTCCACTCTATTTTTTATTCTACCTCTCCATCTCTCTCTCTTTCTCACTGTCTATCTCTCTGTCTCTCACTCTCTCTCATACACACATACACACCATCTCTCTCTCCCTCTTGTCAGCTGTCAGGACTGACAGCAGGGGCATCTCCTGCCAGCGCCTTATAGACTTGTCAGAAGGTGCCAAAATGAGGTGTGTGTGTGTGTGTGTGTGTGTGTGTGTGTGTGTGCTTCTGTGCGTGTGTGTATGTCTTCCTCCCACTCTGCTAAGCAGCCCAGTGTGGCTAGAGTGCTGTTCCTTCCATGAAGCTGCTGCGAGGGCTCTGAAGTCCAGCATGGCCCCGCCACGCTGTTGTCTCTCTGTCAGTCTCTAGGTGTGAAAGTCAGCACCGCTGTTCTTGCTCTGTGCTGTGAGACTCGACTCGACTCGACTCGAAGTTAACTCGAACTCGAAGTTAACTGTAACTGTGGAACGGCCCAGCCCCGGCCCAAGGGCCAGGGCCAAGCATCTCTTCACATATTCGTGGCACATTTGCACCTAATATAAGGGGGTAATGATACAGAAATGTGACAGTACTATTATGATGACAAGAGATTATTAATATTTTAAATTAATACATTAATACATTAATATTTACATTTACATTTATGCATCAAGCAGACACTTTTATGTAAATAGCCAAAGAGACATTTGTCAACTATCAGTAGCTCCAGGGCCAGTCTCCGTAAGTCAGTGGAGGCCAAATGGTGTTGAATAATGTGCAAAAAAGTCCAACATGTATAAATATAGAACATGCATAGATAAAGCCTTAAGAATTAGCATGACATACAATGCCATTTATTGAGATCTGGCTGAAAATACTGACACACAAGCTGAAATAATTTCACCAAGATCATACGTTATTATCAGATTATCCATTATCCTTAGTGTTCCTCCCAGTGTAGGGTGTATGTTTCACCACTGCTACAAGGGGGGTCTTAAGTGGCATGTGGTATAAAATATTGGACTATAATGGTTGTACACAATATTACATGTAGACATAAAAGAGGTTGAATTGTCCTTTAGGGATTTTATCCTGATGTATTGAGTAATTGGTTATTGTTATATTCCTGTTCGTGCCAGATCTGAGCCAGACCAGGGCCAGATTCGGCGGCCATCTGTGAATCCACCAGTGGTTTGGAGGAGGATGATGCCTGTCTGATCTGTCATGCTGTTGTCTTTCTGTCTGTCACAATATTGAATCGATGTTTTATTGCCATCGTTTCTTTCCTGCCAGAGAGAACAGACTTGAATTCCATCCCTGGGCGCCACACAATGCGAGGGGTGTGAATTGAGGGCTGAGGAAAGTATTCAGTGGCAGATGTTTAACACCAGGAGTCGGGCTGAGAGTAATACATTTCCTTTTTTGCTCTGGGTCTCTAATGAGATTTGGAATGCTTTAGTCACGTTGGAGCAACTCAAGCATACCGCTACTTATTTCCACCCAAAAGTCATTTAGAGTCGTCGCGCATTCTTCTTTGCAACTAATCTTCGTGAGTGTGTGTGTGTGTGTATGTGTGTGTGTGTGTGCATGTGTTCATATGTGTGTGCATGTATGTGTGTGTGTGAACGCATTTGGCATCTGTGAATACTGCATGTGTGAATACTGAGGTACAGAGTGAGTGGGCATCCGTGTGTCTGTTTTTTCTATAGTTGTGTGAGGTCGTGTGTGTGTGTGTGTGTGTGTGTCCTGTTTGCAGTCTTATGGCAAAATGGCAAAATGATTGCTTCAAGTGATGGGAATTAATCTGAGATGTAGGGCTATTTCTAGTTTGCATGGCAGCAGATATCCGCGTGTTTTCATGTTGTCACTACTGCCTTTTGACTAATGAGCACTCATGCCGGGCCTAATTGACCACAGCTTGTAAACATACAGTAATTAAGACTGTAAAACCAGCCATCATGTCCCTACTCAGCCACCGTAGATGCACCCTCCACTGCCGCTTTGGTGTTCAACACATGACACAACACACAACACCAGATGATTAAAAAACTTTTTACTTTTTTCACCCTAAATCTGTCAGGGGTCCAGTGTGAGAAGTTTTCTTGTTGACTTCCTTAACAAGTTCTCTTCAGAGTGTGCTTTTTTCTGTGTGTGTGTGTGTGTGTGTGTGTGTGTGTGTGTGTGTGTGTGTGTGTGTGTGAGATGTGCGTGTGTAACATGTGCGGGAGTGTTCAGATAGGTGGTTACTGCTCAACAAGTCTAAAAGTCCATTTCTATCATGCTGCTTGCATTCTCTTTCTTTCTCTCTCTCTCACCCTCTCTCTATGTCTCTCTCTCTCACCCTCTCTCTATGTCTCTCTCTCTCACCCTCTCTCTATGTCTTACTCTCTCTCTCACCCTCTCTCTATGTCTTTCTCTCTCTCTCACCCTCTCTCTATATCTTTCTCTCTCTCTCACCCTCTCTCTATGTCTCTCTCTCTCACCCTCTCTCTATGTCTCTCTCTCTCACCCTCTCTCTATATCTTTCTCTCTCTCTCACCCTCTCTCTCTCACCCTCTCTCTATGTCTTACTCTCTCTCTCACCCTCTCTCTATGTCTCTCTCTCTCACCCTCTCTCTATATCTCTCTCTCTCACCCTCTCTCTATGTCTCTCTCTCTCACCCTCTCTCTATGTCTCTCTCTCTCACCCTCTCTCTATGTCTCTCTCTCTCACCCTCTCTCTATGTCTTACTCTCTCTCTCACCCTCTCTCTATGTCTCTCTCTCTCACCCTCTCTCTATATCTTTCAGCACTGTGAAAGATGAGCCTCACCTCTGTCCTGCAATGTTGGAATGAATGTTTGTATTAATAAACACTTGAGTAATGGATGCAGAGGAAAAATTAATGAGTATTGTGAGTGTGTGTGTGTGTGTGTGTGAATGGTGTGTGTGTTTGTCCAGTACAGGATGGCTCTGGTAATTGTTTCTGTTGTCTGAGAGCAGCGCTATGATTAGTGTTAGACTTCATTGATGAGCTGATCAGGTTGGCCTGGCTGTCGGCAGGCTTGTGTGTGTGTGTGTTTGTGCAACTATGTGTGTTTGTATTCAAATGTGTGCTTCAATTATTGTGTGCCTGTGTTTCTGTGTCTGTGTGTGTGTGTGTATGTGTGCAACTATGTGCATGTGTAGGCAAATATGTGCTTGCATGGTCGTGTGTCTGTGTGTGTGAGTGTGTGTGTGTGTGTGTGTGTGTGTGTGTGAGTGTGATGCACCAGCACAGGACACTGGAGAGTTTGTGAGTGAAGCCCTAGATAATTGATAGCGACAGGCCTCTGGCGGCCCTAATTGCTGTCCATGAGTTAGATTACCTTCTCAACTGCCTTCATTAGTGGCCAGAGATCCATACCAGCAGAAAGCCGCACGCGGCCTCATATTGTCCTATGACATGCAGTTTGTTGATTTGTTTGTTTAAGTGTCAGGGGGTGTATTTGTGTGTGTGTGTGTGTGTGTGTGTAGTTATTGAGCGTAATCCCAAAGCACAATAGCTGCATTGCTCTGTCTCTCTCTTTTATGCACCAGAGGACTAGTAGAAACACAAATATATATACTCTGTGTGTGTCATATAGAACTCAATAGCAGAGAATAGTATCCTAGTGAAGTTCTGAGATCTGGAACCCATACTCACTGATAGCATTCCCCAGTACTAACTCACCCTCCTCTGGGCCAAATAGTGTTGTTAGTGGCGCCTTCTCTGGAACTCTTGCACACTGTTAATGTGTTTGTGTTTTAGTCATTTTTCAACCCTGTGCAGAAGTGTGTGTGTGTGTGTGTGTGTGTGTGTGTGTGTGTGTGTGTTAGAGAAAGAGAGAGAGAGCAAGAGAGAGTATCTGTGTCATGTATGGGTGCCATGCTACTTGAAAGGGCTTTTACTCATGATGTTGTGTGTGTAGTGGGGCTGACTGATTATAGAGCCACCCTGGTTTTTCAAGATGTGTGTGTGTGAGTGTGTGTGTGTATGTGTGTATGGCGCGCACATGTGTAAGTGTGTGTGCGTGTAAATATCTTGCCTCAAAGCGACGCATGACCCTTTGCAGACCCTGAACCAGCTCAGTGGCTGAATGGTGGTGGGGAGGATGTGTGTGTGTGTGTGTGTGTGTGTGTGTGTGTGTAGAAGACATGTTTTTAAGTAAGTGTGTGTGTGTCTGTGTTTGTATGTGCATCCATCACTAGTGTAGCCATCAGACCGCCTACTGGGTTTAATGGAGTGTGCTGGATTCAGAGGAGCTGCAGGGTGTGTGCACTGTGTGTGTGTGTGTGTGTGTGTGTGCTGTTTATTTGTGCATTCTGTGTACAACTGCTTTGGATCTTGTGAATGTGATCAATGTGTGTGTTTATGTGTTTTGTGTGTGTGTGTGTGTGTGAGAGAGAGAGAGAGTGAGAGAGGGAGGTCCTCACTGGGACCTCTTCTCAAGCTGCATCAAAAACTTATGGTGTGAACATCGGCTGACATGGACTACATTACCCAGGGGGCAGTGTGATGAGTACTGTGTCCACAAGGAGAGACAGATGAAAAGATAGAGGAGAGGGCATATGGATAGAAAGAAAGCGAGATGGAGAAACGAGGGAGGGAAAGATTGAGAAAGGATGGGGGAGAAGACAGAGGCTGAGGATGAGAGAGAAGAAAGTTCAGAGAGAGAGAGATGAATAAAAAGGGGAGGAAGAAGGAGAAAAAAGAACAGTGAAGAAGTAGAGGTAAAGGAGGGATGAAGATGAAGTCTGAAAAGGACAACAAAAGGTAGAAAACGGGCAAAAGTGTAAACATGCACAGAGGAAGAGAAGGAAACAGCTGGTCATTAAAGAGAGGGAGTGTGACGATAGAGGGAGAAAAGGGAGGTATAGAAAACAGTGAGGAAAAAGGAAATAAATGAAAAGAGTGCATATGAAGGAATACAGAGAGGAGAAAAGAGTGAAGGAAAATAGAATAGGAGGAAGAGAAAATCAGTTCAGGTCTGAAACGAGAAGGAGGAAGATAGGGGGAGTAGAAAGGAAATGAAGGTAAATTGTTGAGAGTGTGTGTGTGTGTGTGTGTGTGTGTGTGTGCATGCATGCGTGCATGTGTGTGAGAGAGTGTGTGTGTGTGTGTGTGTGAGAGAGAGAGAAAGAACGTGCGTGTGTGCCAAGATTGTGTCTCCCTCTCCTCCTGGCTCGGCAGCTAAATGACTGCGATGTGGCTGGTGTGTGGGGAGGAGAAAGGAACTCAATTTGGGACAATTTACTCGGCAGTCTCTGTGCTGATATACCCACAGGACAGAGAGGAGGGAGAGGATGAAACAGAAGGAAGATAAAATCACTAAGACACCGCCACACACACACACACACACACACACACACACACACACACACACACACACACACTGTATAGGTGCCCATGCAAGTACACATAGGTTCACACAATCGCAAGAGAGTAAATCTCACTTTGTTACCTCCGGCAGCCGGTCAATAAAGCCCCCTCTGTATGGCTAAGAAATAAAAAGGCCTGGGAGGGGTCAGATTGAATGGGCTGGATTTGATTTCAGCACTGCCTCCCTGCAATTCCTGTCAAGACAGATGCGAGCTGGGTCAAGGAACGCCGGCAAATCTCTCCGCACATGAGGTCATGGAGGGGTCACGTGTGTCACAAGGGCAGCACTAACGTTAACCTCTTCTCCGTGACCCCCACATGTCAGCCCAAATGTCACTAACACCCCCCTCCACCAACAAATAAATAAAATGTTAAAAATAAGAAAATTACAAAAGGACATCCAAGTGTATGTTGGACTCAATATTCCCTGCAGAGAGTAATATAGAAATCCTTTTCAGGTGAAACCCAGGTGTTGATATGTGCAAAAAAGAATGATAAAAAAATGGAAGATACTGTTCCAAATAGGTGTAGTCTGTGGACATTTGCACAGCAATAATATTAATAAATTAGAGGAAGATAAAGAAAGCAGAGAGGAACCAGTTCTGCTGTCGTCATGGTACCATTATGGTTTCCATTTGGAGGTGATTTGGGGAGTAGATAGAATAGGTGTGGTAGATGTTTGAATCAGTCTTTGGCAGGCACCTGGATCAGTGAGATTGCAGGTTGTCCTGGTGACCCTGGGCACAGTGTGGCGGTGCGGCACCCCAAACACCTGCGTGGCCGCCTCAGGTGATGGCAGTCTGCAGACACTTCATTAGTTCCATCAGCAGCAAGCCTGCATGGCTGGGTCACTGCACCCTGCTGCTGCCTCGCCACGCTGTTGCACTACGTGACTACCCACCCACTGATGCTATAAACCAGCGTTTGAGTGTGTCTGTGTGTGTGTATGTGTGTGTTTGTGTTTGTGTTTGTGAAAGAGAGATTTCCTGTTTGTTGGGCTTGTGTCTATATGAACCAGTGTAATATGAGTTTTTCCAGTTTGTCTGTGCTCTGGTTGTATGCATTTGTGTGTGTGTCTGTGTGCTTGGTGCTTGACCACAGAAATCATCATTGGTGTGAATCTGTATGTGTAGCCACTGCTCTGTGTGTGTGTGTGTGTGTGTGTGTGTGTGTGTGTGTGTGTGTGTGTGTGTGTGTGTGTGTGTGTGTGTGCTTGGCCACAGCAGTCGTCATGGGTGTCTATCCACTATCTATCCAATCTGTATGTGAATCCACTAGTGTTTTCTTCTGTCTTCTGCAGGTTGGTGACCTGGAGGCTCATTTCACCCTGAGGGACGATATGCAACGCTCCAACAGGTCTGCGCTAGAGAGTGCCTTGGCCCTGACGTCAGTGGTGAGTGTGAGGATGATGATGTGTGTGTGTGTGTGTGTGTGTGTGTGTGCATGTGTGTGTGTGTGTGTGTGAGGGTTTCATAGAAGAGAATGGGATGGGTGTGAGGTGTGTGCTCTGACACCTCTGATGGTGAGCTGAGGTTAGGTGTGGACCTGGGTTAACCTCAGTAGCTTTGATACTTCCCCATGCATGTGATGAATGCATGCAATTACATGCAGCTGAATGTCATTGGTGGGATCAGATAAAACATTTAAAGTGTGTGTGTGTGTGTGTGTGTGCACCTTTGTTTTTTGTGTCTGTTGTGTGTGCATGTGCCATGTGTTTCAGTTGTCAGATATGCACAAACACACTCTCTCTCAGACCAGGAAGAGCTCAACATATCTCAGTCTGCACCAGTCCCCCCTTCTGTCTCCGTGTAATTTCTGTCCTCACACAGCCTCTCCACCGGAGCCATGTAGCCAGACATTAAGAAAAAAACTGAAGACTGAAACGAGACTCCTGCTCTGTGCGCTCCAGTGGTTCACCTGGAATGCACACAACAAATCAAACAAACAAAGAAACTAATCACAGGGGTATTTATCCCTGGCCGGTTGGATTTGTTTTCAGAAGTACAATGAACTGATGAATTGAAAATATTAGGGACAAGAATCATCTGGTGTGCTGATGAAAAGCGAACATTTCAATAAATCAACTCGGCACATTCAAAACAAGCTCACACTATGGTGGGCTCTTTAATTGCAGACTGCATGTTTATGCAAATGAGAGAGTTTTTTTATTTTTGTGGAGCATTTTAAATGAGCCTCATACTGATTAGAGAGAGAGAAAGAGACAGAGAGAGAGAGAGGGAGAGAGAAGACAACTGCTGGTGGTTGGTGTGTGTGGATTGGCCTGTGTGCAACCTTTGTGACTGGCTTTGAGTCTCTGGGTATTTCTAAGGGCACACACACACTCAGACACAAACACACACACACACACACACACACACACACACACACACACACACACACACACACACTCACACACACACACACCATGAATCTCCCCAGAACCCTCAGAGCATGCAGGCTCTGTACTGGGAGGCGTTACCAGGGCAACAGTCACCCATGGTGAGGTCCAGTGGTTTTTGAGAGAGGGGGAGCTGCCATGCGTGTCGCCCCCCGTACGTCCTGTGCCCCCTACACACACACACACACAAACACACACACACACACACACACACACACTCCTGTCCTCCTATGTACAACAGCAGCAGTCTGGAAACCACATCAGGCCTGATTAATCAACATCATTTACAGCCATCTCCCTGTGTTGTTGTGTGTGTAATAATAATAATAATAATAATAATAATAATAATGTATACAGTGGAGCAGTGTTTGAGATCCTGTTGGTGTGTGCTGAAGTCACTGCGTTGGCCAGTTGGCCTGAGAGTAGCTCCATGTCTGTTTATTCACTGGATCAGTTGCATCTTCAACTGGCATGGTGTTCTGCTTCAGTGTTTGAATGTGGTGTGTATATTTGAACAGAGCTGTGTGGAATTCTGTCATTCCATGAGGATTGATGGCAGTGAGTAGAAACAGAAAATCCGTCAAACAGCATTAGGTTGTTTCCCATGTTACTCAGTTAAAAAAAGTCTGAATCTATTCCATGACTGTAGAATTGTGATTTTTTTTTTCTTGTGAATTTTTTGATGTTTTTTTTTTTTGTTTTGTTTTGTTTTGTTTGTTTTGTTCTGTATTTGGTGCTTCGGCAGCATTGCATAGTGAATGAAACACACGTCCTTGATATTTACCACCTGTGTGCACACAGCACTGAAGAAGCAGGGGTGGGGTGATTCCAGTGAGAGAGATTCCAGTGGACTGGATTCAGCTGTCTCCTCCATGTGGCTCAATCTGATTATGTGTTTTTACAGGCGTGCAGCTAATCTGTTTTTGTATTGGATCCTGTAGTCCGTCCAGCTGAGTGTGGCAGTGCTCTGAGCATTTACAGTTTTATGGTCCATTCTGGGCCTGCTAATGAAGGCTCACAGTAACATTATAACATATCCCCCGACCCCCAAGGCTCCTGGGCTGGCACAAAGGTGTATCAGTGTAATAGAATTCATTTAATTGGCCTGGTTAGTGTGTGTGTGTGACTGTGTGCATGTGACTGTGTGTGTGTCTATGCGTGTGTGCGTTTCTGCCTTTAAGAGAGTCAATATTGTAATAGGGTTAGGGAACACTTTCTCAGGAGCTGTGTTTGGGACAAACACAATTAGTGTGCCACCTGGCACGCTGCCAAGACAAGCGCGTGTGTAAACACCCACAGAGGTGGAGGGGGGTCTGTCTCACTAGCGCTCCCTAAACGCTATTGATGGGTGTCCAATACCTTGTGTGTCAGGCCTTGCAGCCGGCCCAAGTTATTTTCAGGTGTCCTATAAAAAATGAATGTGTTTGTGTTCACTAAAGATCACCTGTAATGGCCCTTTTACCCCTTCTCACTTGAGCAGATGCTTTAATTAGGCAGGTGTTTGAATTAGTTACCTAGATACCTAGTCGCTCTGATAGTTTTCCTGGTTCCTGGAGCTCTAAAACCATCAGGCCCTAATTTGAAAAGCCTCGCAATTAGGACAGTGAGCAAAACTCACTTAAGGCTTACTTGGGAAAATAATTTTGCTTTTAATACTATATCTAAGATCCAACATGCGAACATGGCTGAGTCAGTGTTAGGAATGTACTAATACATCTGTCCCAACATTAGTATTGGTCTATATTGACCTTTCGAATAGGTATCAGCAAAGGGTACAAGACCACATGCTATATAATAACTCCACTTCATACAAAAGACAGTTTGACTTTTGTCTGACTTGACTTGCTCACCGTCATACAAATGAAAGTAAAACTGACTGGTATTTAGTCAA
>JAIFZK010000015.1:8752500-8757500 GCA_027481765.1 Tenualosa thibaudeaui | reverse complement strand
AGCAGATATGGCTTTTACGGGTTTATTTACTTATTTTTGCGGCTTTAATTAGCAGTAGGAAAATGATCTAACTGAGGAGTGATTGATAGACCATTGTTATTTCTTTGTGGCATGTTCTGTTCCCATCTTGGTTGCATGTTATTGTTGAGTTTGTGTGTGTGTGTGTGTGTGTGTGTGTTTGTGTGTACAAATTTAAAAGGTGGATTAGCAGTTTTGCTTTGCTGTGGATGCATATTCAGATTGTAGAAACGATTCTCAATAGTGTTCCTCTGTTGAATCAATGTGAATAGATGAGTAATCAGTTGTGTTTGTGTTGGTATGTTTCTCCATAGGTGAAGTGGGTTCAGAGACAGAAATGTTGCTTCAGAGAGAAGCGAGCCGCTATTAGGAGACTGGACATAATGACTCGCAAGGAATGTGAGTGTATTTGTGTGTGTGTGGTGTATGTAAGTGCGCATGTGTGTCTGTATGTGTGTGTGTGTGTGTGTGTGTGTGTGTGTTTGTATGTGTGAATGACATGAACACGTGACTGTAGATGCATAATGTGTGTGTGTGTGTGCGCGCGCGCGTGTATGTTGCTTGTTGTTTACGCCCCCTCTGAGGAGTGTGTTGCCTCACGTATCTATGCGGCGAACTCACATTTACCAAGCAGACAGGAACGTGCTCGCTTCACTGTGGAGATCTGCCTCACTCTCAGTCTACTGCTGCTGGCAGTGCAGGAAAGAGACAGAGAGAAAGAGAGAGAGAGAGAGCGAGGAAGTGAGGGAGGCACGGAAGCAGTGGAGTGAGAGAGAGAGTGATAGAGTGATGCATGAATAAATGAATGAATGAAGGTTGGAGAGAAGGATAAAAAGAAAGAAGAATTGAGAGTGTGAACAATTGACAGATACAGAGGGAAGGAGGGAGAGAAAGTGTGTGCAAAAAAAGAGAGGAGGGGGAGATGACTAGTGAGACGAGTGAGAAAAATAAGGAGAAGGGAGAGAGTGTGTGCGTGTGTGTGTGTGATACAGCAAAGGGGGAGGTGAAAGGGACAGAGAGAGAGAGAGAGAATGATGGACAGATGGAGAGAAAGAGTGAGCGAGGGGGGAAAGATGACAGTGAAATACAGCATGAGAGGACAGGAAGACGTAAAGAAGGAAGGAGAGAGAAGAAGAGAAAAAGAGAAAGAAGGGTGAGCCTAGAGATTGAATGATGGGGGGGGGGGGGGTCATGGGGGTCTCCAGATGAGCTGATAGCGTGTCCACCGACACCAACACAAGCTGTGGTACAGTAATGAGATGGTAATGAGATGGTAATGCTATGGTAATCTGGCAACAGTATTCCACATCACCAGAGAGAGAGAGAGAGAGAGAAAGAGAGTGAGAGAGAGAGAGAGAGAGAGAGAGAGAGAGAAAAAGAGAGTGAGATAGAGAGTGAGAAAGAGAAAGACCACTGGCTGAAGAGAAGGGATCTCCAGGGTCTTGAGTGTTCCAAATAAAGCAAATTCAGACCCCAATACACACACACACACACACACACACACATCTCCAAAGTGACATGCGCATCCAGTACACAAACCCAACAGCATACTCACCTTCAGCAGCCACAATTCTCATTTACTTCAAATGACAGTCATACACACACACACACACACACGCATACACACACACACACACACACACACACACACACACACACACACATACACAAACATATGGACATGAACTTTGGCATTTTGTCTGACATACACCCACTATGTGTGTATGTGTGTGTTTGTGTTTGTGTGTGTGTGTGTGTGTGTGTTCAGGGCCTGAGTCAGTGGTGCAGCGTCAGGCAGAGGAAGAAGGAGAAGAGGAGGAGGAAGATTCTGGAGTGCTGCATTTTAATGACCCACTCTGGCCTATGCAGTGGGAGCTGGTAAGCAACAGACACACATATACACACACACGCAAACACAAACACACTTGCAGTAAACCAGTGTAACACCTATGGGAACCACCACCACACACACACACACACACACAAACACACATGCAGTAAACCAGTGTAACACCTACGTGAACCACCACACACACACACACACACACAAACACACACCAGTACAAGCACACGCATATGTGCATGCACACACAGACACGCACACTAATCATACTATGATCACATTTTTCAGTGTCACCATTTAGTGAGTCAAAATGGCTGGACAAGACTAGAAAAGTACATGCATTGGCAAAACTTATTGATGTAATATATTGTAAAAGGCTACTTAGTTGCTAACTTGGCATCAAAAAGTATTGCTCATACTAGCTCAAGGAAGGATCGTTAGAAATTGTAAAGACAATGTACCTGCCAATAGCTGTTTGTGTTCATGACGAGGTAAACAGTCTTCTCACCCTTTGAACTCTGGTTGGCAAGAAAACTTTGTCTCTGTTGTTGTTCCAAAAGACTGTGTGTGTGTGTGCGTGTGCGTGTGTGCACACGTATGTGTGTGTGTGTTTAGAGCAGGGGGCGCTGGTGTGTAATACCTGTCAGACAAAACAGGATAAAGCAGAAAGACAAGAGTCTACTACTGAACCCACTCATTGTAACCCAGAGATGGGTTATTGACTTTTGGAGAGTAAAGCAGACATTTTGGCATATAAAAGCTTCTTACCTGCTCTGGCTCAAATAGACCCCACTCAGCCAGGGGTCGTAGAGGAAACGGTGGTTGTTGAAATTGAGGGTAAGTTACAGTTTTCGACCTTATGAAAATAAAAAAAATTAAAAAACGTAAGTATTGATCACAATAAAACCAAAGTTCTTAGAACTCAACCACAGAAAGAGCATTTCCTCCTTTCTCCTTATCAGGGAAAGATAACTTGGCTACCCTGGAGTCCATTCCTTTTTGTGGTTAAAAATGTTTGCGCTGTTGGTGAAATTGTTCACTAGTGTGTATAGGTCAAGTTCAGAAATGTTTGCAGAGAACTGTTTCAAAGTTTGATATATATATATATATATATATATATATATATATATTGAAATATTGATATATATATATATATATATATATATATATATATATATATATATATATATATATATATATATACACACACAGACAAAACAGCTCCAACTTCTGTAAAGAATTTTAGTTGTGTGGACAAAAAAATTAGTTTGTGTAGGAAGACTAAAGTTGACTGAATCGCTGGTTTCTCAGGGGTTTGACGTTCCACTCAGCTGGATTTCTGTTTTTTACATGATTCTGGCTGACACTAGAAAAGTAAATAATTCAGTGAGTAGAAATCCACATAATGAAAGGGTGGTTTTCTCACAAGGTGAAGAACTTTACCTGCAGCGAGACAAGCAATGAGATATGCAGACAGACAGGTAGTGAATAGAGACAGGGCAGAGAGAGAGAAAGAAAGATGAATTGGTGGATGATGAAATCTTAAAATACACAGCAATGTACATTACATCATTGGCCTGTAAGCCCATACACACACTTACACAAACATACACAGACACACACATACATACACACACACACACACACACACACACACACGATGAACAGCTACTCTAAGAGCATGTCTATCATCAACTGGGGGAGTGTGATTCTAGTCACTGGCCACAGTCACTTTTTCTTAAGGATACACACACACATACATACATACACACACGCAGTAGAGATAAAGCAGGAGTTGTGAGACTTTGCTGTGAACTCACTCTATGTACTCACACATTACAATGTGATCCTATTGAAACAAGTCAACAGCAAACGAAATCTAACAAAACAAAACAAACTAAACAAAACAGACGGAGCTCTACTTTGTTCAACACATTATGTATGTGGAATGTGTTCATTCATACCAACAACACAAACAAATGCTGATTTATTTCACTGGGCAAAGCATTTAGCACTTCTAATGTATGCAGCATAGTGAGTACCACAGCACTAATGCATCAGTGGATAGTGAGTGGATGAAACAGTCCTCAGTGCAGCCAGGCAATGAGAGTAATATTAGTAGAAGCATAAGGCAAAATGAGGCAGACATCAACAATGTCATTTGTAGCGCTTCATTCAATATATAGTGAGCAACATAACATGCAGTAGGCTGACTGAAATTGAAATCCATCAATGATTTATAGTCAGGTAAACAAGTCCATGAGCCCTGTGCATTGGGCAGTTTGAGAACAAATAGGAGTCCCCCAAAAGAGATTCAGGCTACATCCCATTACCCTTCCTTTTGACATGACATTACATTTGGAGAGCCCACTCAGGCATCCCCTTCAGGATGGAGTCACAAGGGGTAGGGGTCAACTGTATCAACATCCATTTTCCTGCAATCAATCTACAATGACCAGGTAGTATTTTTTGTAAACATCAAGAATCTATTTTCAGACTAAAGTAAAGACACTGTAGGCCTACTGGTCTTCACATAGGCAACTGTTTGCAACACACACACACACACACACACACACACATACACACATACACACACACACACACACGCACACACACACACACACACACACACACACACACAGCAGCACACAGCTGTCTGCAAACTCATGCTTATTATTCAGTTAGCCCATGTAATGCACACCAATGAGTACACAGGCTATTGCAATACAATTTACAAAGCAAAATTGTCTCTATCTTGAGCAGGTTACACATGAATTGTGTAAGGGATAATGAACAACATGGCGTGTATATATTGGTGAGTAATGCATGTTCAACGTGGTGATAAAACAAAACTAAGCAGTAGGGCAAAATGATAGGGCATTAATAGTAAACAGCCTGAAAATAATTACACATTTAACATTTAAACATTTAGTAACCTTGGTTGTCTGAGCGAGAGCATGAGAGGTCAACAACTGAAAAGTGTTGATGTTGAGCATATACTGATTCCGTTTAGTAGCAGCAATATGGACACGCCCTTCTTTCTACCTCCTTCAGTTTGTGTCTCTGCCGTGCTTCTCCTCCGTTTCCTCTTATTCCCTCTCTCTGTCTCTTTACCCCTCTCTCTTCATCTCTCTCCTCC
>JAIFZK010000015.1:8732500-8750000 GCA_027481765.1 Tenualosa thibaudeaui | reverse complement strand
ACATAACCATATTGACAGGTGCTTTTAAAAGGAGGGAGCATCTGATGTAAGCTTAGCTTATCTTAGTTTATCTTAGCTTGGCTTAGTTTAGCTTAGTTTACCTTATCTTAGCTTAGCTTAGCTTAGTTTAGTTTAGCTTAGCTTAGCTGTGCAGCTGGGGATGAAGCATCAGTGAAGCACCAGTGGACTCCATGACTCCACTTCCATGACCTCCATAACCACATAAGCTTGTACGTTCATATTAGCGCATCGATATATATGTTCAGTCTTATGCTTTAGAACAAACATTGTAACCTTGCTAAAAAATAATATACCTGATAGTAAACTCAATTCAACTATTAGCATTACCTGAACACCAAATTAACCAAACTAACACCAAATTTTACCCAAACTGTGGGTAAAAAAATGTAAATATAGAAGTGTAAAAACCAAGGGAGTTTCCCAGCTTGGGATCAATACAATACATCTATCTATCTATCTATCTATCTATCTATCTATCTATCTATCTATCTATCTATCTATCTATCTATCTATCGATTTATCTATCTATCTATCTATTTATCTATCTATCTAAAAGTATCCTTTGCTCAGCAGTGATGTGTGCATAAAGTGCTGAATTTCTACTTTAATACTAAGAAAATAGTATCGACAGACATCAGGCGAGTGAGTGAGAGGCACTTTAGAAAGCGGTTCTGGTGTAAATTAACTTATACTGTTGATAGCTGGACAGTTTACTGTCGGTGTTCAAAGTAAATCCTATATACTGAGAGTACTGGAATCAAAATGTATGTTATGATATTATTTTCAGTCATATGCAGTTTATGTTGTTATGTTTGAGATAGGCCTGACTATTTTTATTTCATTCTGTTCCTGCTGTTCCAGTCATTAGAGATAAGGTGGAATATTATTATCTTGGGTTGCCTTAGTGTTTGCACTGTCTGTATTTGTCCCCTGCGTCAGTGGCTGTACTGCTCTAGCTCACCATGCTGGCACCAATCATGGTCTGATTCAGTGCGGCCCACGTCAACTAGGATGACCGCCACCACTTTCCGTCAACCTAGAGCTTTACTTAAAATCAGGCTATTTCCTTGTCTAGTTAGAGCGGCTGGTGGATCTTTATGTGAAGCATGCTGTCTCTCCCTTGATCCTTGATGCCCTGATGTTTCTTACCTTCATCTGACTTAGGTGCCTGCTCTACTGATGTTTTACCTTTTTTTTCTGTAGTTTAACCGTGGCCAGTTTACCCAAGCCCACTTCGACCTGAACGTCATGCCTGTCTGGCAGAGAAACATCACTGGACGCGGAGTTGTTGTGACCATTATAGATGACGGTAAGATGTGTGTGTGTGTTTAAGCTCCTTTGAGTACAGTTATTGTGGAATATTGGTTTTGAGGCGTTCTTGAATGCAGCTTGAATTGCATTGTATTGCATTGTACAGAGTGTGACAGAGCATGGTAGAATGTGATGTACAGCAATTTTCCAAAAATAAGCCGTAGCATGTATAAACCTAAGGTCAGTGTTTCACGCAAACTAAAAAAAAAAAAAAACATGTATTGACATCATTGATTCAGAAGCAGATCATGATTTTATGACAAAGTAGAATGATGACAAGAAACACATTCCCATGTATTGTCTTCACCCATGTATTAACCTCATAGATAATTACATTTTTCAAAATCAATGTATTAACCTCGGTTAATAATCTGGAAATTACGTCAATAGGAGAGCCTGTCTGGTTAATTTGCATACCACCTTCATATCTGGACAGCATGATCAAAGTCAAAGTCAAAGTCAGCTTGTCAATTCTTCACATGTACAAGACAAACGAGGAATCGAAATTACGTTTCTTACTATCACATGCTTAGACAAAGACAGACATTGAACATCGAACATTTAAGACATGTTCAATGTAAGACAAGACAAATGATGCTTAAGAATCTTTAATACTACGTCAGTGTGGTTGTTCACATTCTGTGCCTAGGTCATTTTAGATGTTACAACCTACAGGCACTACATATAGCCCTTTAATGGTGGAGCATGTTCTGTGTGTGTATGTGTATGGAGGAGCTGTGTTACTGAGTACACCTTCAAATAAGCATCTGCTTCTTTTGCTCTCAGTCTATGTTGCTCCACCTCTTTTTCTCTCTCTCTCTCTCTCTCTCTCTCTCTCTCTCTCTCTCGAGGAGTATATGTGTGTGTGTGTGTGTGTGTGTGTGTGTGTGTGTGTGTGTGTGTGTGATCCGCTGTGAGAGATCTTCCCTCTAATGATTGCTATAATACCCAGTGACAGAGGATATGGACGACAGACATCTTCTGGGCTCATTCATCAAGAACTAATTGAGGCTGCAGTACACTCAAGTGCTGATAAAAATTGCCAACATGAACAGAGGAGGCAGAGGAGATGATGAGAAGAGAGCGGGTAGAGAGAGAGACAGAGATAGAGAGAAAAAGAGAGACAAAGAGAGAGGGGCAGAGATAGATAGATAGAGAGAGAGAGAGCTGGCTATGGGTTGCAATGTGTGATCTAGCACATTTTTGTTTGCACAGTAAATGTGTTTGTGTGTGTGTGTGTGTTTGTTTGTGTTTGTATTTTACTGTGACAGGTAGTGAGATTTTTGAGGCATGGTGGAGCAACACTAGTGTTAGCTAGAGTTTTGATCTTGAGCCCACATTTATTAGTTGTGGATAAGGGACAGCTGTCAGTATTGCCAGTACTGACACCACAATAGTACTTTGCAAGCTGGTGTTGCCTGGCAATACTACTTTTTGGTGTAAAATCAAAGGCTATACCTCTAACATGGAGTACTCAATTAATATGCGATGGCAAGCCAGTTTGATAATAACTTGATCAGATCAGATTCTGTCTGTAGCTTAAAGAAGAAATGTGTCTGTCTTAATATGTAAAAGTGAATTACTTCTTAATCAACAGATTCATGGTAAGCAGATGGCATATGGTTAGCCTAAATGTTAGCTAGCCCACTAAAATGACAAATTAGCCTATGCCTTAAACTTTGCAAGCTGCAGAACAGATCTGAGTTCGGCTCCTTGTAGAGTTGTCAAGCCCTAAAGCTGGAGACATCTTTGAGTATTTACATCAAGTCTTCAGCTAACTTTTAGTCTCTGCTTTTATGAAAGTAGCCAACATTGGCCGCAAATATTTGCAATATTTGCGATACAACAAGAATTCTAATGAGTAGGTTACACCTGGGCAGAAAGAGTAGGCCACAGCACACCTAATAAAGCTTTTTGCAAATATGATGTTGTTAAGGGAGGGCAAAATGCTTCAATTTTTATCAGCACAGTCGTGTAGCTGTATTATATTACCTCCACACTAATGAACATGTCATTACACTTTGATTAGCCATGCACAGTATCGCTTTAAAGCAAAAAGCGCCCCCTCCTCCCACCCTCCCACTACTTGCACATACACATAAAAAAATGCCTCCAATTGAGTTCATTCGATCCGTCTCACAGAGTTCTCCGCGGCTATATTGTTGACATAGAACCTGTCAGTTAATGCAGCTGTCTATCAGAGCTATGATAGCTGTTTGTGTGTGTATGTGTGGAGGGGGGGTTGTGTGTGTGTGTGTTTGTGAGAAAGAGAGAGAGCCCACAGGAGAATGTGTGTGTGTGTGTGTGTTTGTGTTTGTGTGTGTGTTTGTGTACACTATCTGTGTGTGTACATTGGTAGGCAAGGAGAGGGCATATTAGCTGTGCATGGCTGATGCTCCCCACATCAGAGGATTGGGTGATTAGAGTCTGATCCACCTTTCTATATTGATTCACTTTTTTTCAGTCACAGTCTCAAACCTCAATCAAATTCTAATTCAAATGCCTACAGTAGTTGCTTTATTAGCATGACTACTGAAATCCAGTGTTGCCAAAGCTTAAAGACCTCTAGAACATTGCATCATTGTAGAACATCACAAAGCTTAAAGAACTGTAGAACATCACATCACTGGCAAAATAACATTGATTTTGAAGAGACAGTGGGGAAAAGGAGATGGGGAAAATGGGAATGGGATAAACAGTATCATGGAAAGTTGTTTCACATGAAAACACACACACACACACATACACTGAGAGCACCATGCAGACTGGTTCAGAATCATAGCAGATAACATGTTTGCTGTAAAGGCATGGTTTAACTTTAGCCTACTTGAGTCTGATGCTTTAAATGCCCTTTGGATTTGAGAGCAGAAACTCGTCGAATTTGTCGAAATGTCTCTTTAAAAAAGTGCCCATTTAGTGCATTAAGCGCAGTATTTTCCTCAGCAGGAGTCTAAAATTGCCAAATAGGCTACTTTTACACTACCGAGCTATTTGTATAATACGGCATGTAAATCCACAGTGAGGTGTCTCAGAAAATGAACCCAATTTGAATAGTTTTGTTTGTTTTGATTTAGTAATCTTAATGTCTCAGTGAAGCTGTCTGAAATTCAGACGGATCAATATTTGGATGCGTCAGATAAAACAGTTGGGTCTCCAATTGCAGGATTTGTTGGCAAATGAAAACTGCTTCAGGCCAATTTGGCACCAATTTCACCGCAGTTACTTTTCAACTTGCAACATAAAAAAATAGACAGTATGTTAAATAATAATGATTTCAACATTGATCAAAATAATTGTGATTATTTATTTATTTATTTATTTATTTTGTACTATACTTAAACCTCATGTGTTGATGTGATGGTAGCCTGGTAAGAAAACCACCTCCTCGTTCTACACTTTTGTACAGAGGATCTGGCCATTTGGTAGTGAGAAACGATTGCTTCCTGGAGTTGTTTAAGTTTAAAAAGACTGGATCAGCCCTTGACTGATAACCTGCCTGAACTGATAGCATTCTAGCTCTGCATTTACAGCACCTCCCTTTTTTCGCTGATTGGATCCAGTAAAAACTCCACCAAAGACAAAGAGCTCAATGGGATCAAATCCAGACTAGCACATAGGGAGATGATAATTAAGCAGAAGTATGTAGGAAGGCATGGCCAAGCTGATGTGATGGTATCTCTGATGAGCAGTTTCATGAGCAATATTGTCCATCCTGAGTATTGTTCTTCTAGAATGTCATTCTTGTTGTTACCTCCACCGAGGAGGTTATGTTTTTGCTGGCGTTTTGTCTGTCTGTTTGTTTGTCTGACTGTTTGTTTGCCTGTCTGTGAGCAAGTATAACTCGAAAAGTACTGCATTGATTTGGATGAAATTTTCGGACAACGTGGGTATTATGCCAAAGAACAGGTTTAGATCAAATTTTGGTGGTGATCCAGAACACCGTCTGGAATTTGTATCGGGTCAGTGACCCTGTATTGCTTTGGCAGAGGTCTGCACTCTCCAAGTGCTTTTCTAGTTCTGGTATATCTGATCTTATAACATTGTGATCTTCCAGTTAGGAAATGGTTATGTAGGACCACTGACATCTTCCCAGGGAAGTTTTCCTTCCAACTCTGGTCTTACCATGGCCGAGTGTTTATGGAAGTGCTGTTCCCTTATTATGTTGTTGGGACAGAACACCATACCGACTTTTTATCCTCACCCTTAGTTTAATTAAGGTGTTGAAAGTCACATGTCTCACTTGCCCTCTCTCTCTTCCTCTCTGTGTCTTTCTCCCTCTTTTCTACTCCATTCTCTCTTTTTTTTCCTTTTTAAGTCCCTGTTTCCTTCAGTCAATATGTATTGATTTTAAAGCACAAAAATGTGGTAATTTATATATATATATACTTAGTTTTTTCCCTAATTTTCTTCCATTCATGCTGTTCCATGGGCGATGTAAACAAAGCCTTTTTACAAAACCATTTTAATTCTGTGTGTGTGTGTGCGTTGACACTGAAGCATCACATCTGCCAGTAAAGACTACAAGTGCACTCTTAATTTGTGCACTAGTGAGGCTAGAGGAAGTTAATAAGAGTTATTTCCTGCTACTCACACTAAACAAGAAGAAGAGTTCAGCTCACATTCTGGTCTAATATCTTAATTAGTCTACTTTATTTTAGGCCCTATGTGAGGCCCTATGTGATATATTGTAGCAGAAGTGGCATTGTGGTTGTTACATAAATGTAGAGTAGTAGGCTTATAGTATAAATATTGTAAATATAGTATTATTGTAGCATTTCTTTCACAACCATACAAACTACTTTACCTATTTTTACTGCTACAGCCAGCAGAGCTACTAATAATAGAAGGGACAATGTTATTGTTGCCAGATGAGATATTTTAATCAGCTAATGGTAGAATAGTCTGAAGGAGGAGGAGCAGAGAGTCGCTCTCAGACACGCTGCTGACATGCAGTCATCCAGAGACCATATCTCCCCCCCTGTGCTCTATTGATCATTGCACAGCCCCGTCACCATGTGTCACCGCAACCCAGAGGCACCCGTTCCACAAATCACCTGATTCGGGGGAAGGGGACGTTGGAGGAGTGTGTGTGTGTGTGTGTGTGTGTGTTGGGGGGTGGAGGGTGGAGGGTGGGTATACACTCAAGAGGAGACAGAATGGTGTCAGGCAATGATGTGTCGCTAACATTACGAGAAGTCCTCAAAATTTTCCTCAGCTCTGCCCGCCCTGTGTGTGTGTGTGTGTGTGTGTGTGTGTGTGTGTGTGTGTGTGTGTGTGCGTGCGCACTTGGTTAATAGAAGTAAAATTCCATACATTAGTCTCTCATCCTTTCACTGATACTAGCCAGTGATTATGTTAATTATTGTAGTGTGTAGCATATATTACAACTCATGTCTAAATCTGTGTTCCATGCAGTCTTAAAGCTGGTTTATGTTTGAGCAGTCAAGTGTGTTTGTGTGTGTGTGTGTATGGTGGAAGTTGTGGGATTGTTTTCAGGGTGGGGTTATTCGGTTGGATATGGCTGTTTAAGCAGAGATGACACCAATGCTGGCCATGTAAAAACCTGCATGACAGGAAGGGCTACTGATGGAGTCAGCGCTTTTCCAACCACACACCCCCCATGTCCCCTGCATCCACCTGCTCAGCACCCCCCCCCCCCCCCAACCCCCCAACCCCCATCAGTGCACATCCCTCCCTCCCGCTGTTCAATCCATCCAGAGGCTGTCACGGCGGGGGAGCAGACAATCTATCACGGCATCGGGACGCATTCTCCTCACCTGTGCCGGGCGCGCCTTTAATGAACAGCCAACATGATCCCGCCTGACAAGCAGGAAATGGATGTAATAAAGATTGTTTCTGCATGCTCTTTGCATCCCTGATAAATCGGCGTGCCATGCAGCGACGCACTGAGCTGAGCTCGGTTTTGCCGCACCTCACTGTGCCATGGAAACCCCAGTCACATTGAAATTTGATTCCACATGGAGAGAGGGACAGACAGAAAGACAGACAGAAAGAGAGAAAGCTAGACTGATGGAGGGAGAGAGAGAGGAAAAGACAAAAAAGGGACAGAGAGAGATAGTGAAGGTGGTATTAATACTCAGAGTACAGGGAAGTAGAATCACTTTCAGTGCAAATTGTAGGTACTGAGTAAAATGGTCACACCATCCCCCACATACACAAACACACACACACACACATGCACGCACGCATGCAAGCACGCACACATGCTGCCCGCTCCCATCTTAACAATGTGGTCCATAAAACACACTAGTGTGACCTGACCTCACTGAAGCACAGGCAGACCAGTGGCCAAACACCTGATCTCATGATGAAAGGATGAGAGAGAGAGAGAGAGAGATGAGCAAGGAGGAAGAAGGGAGAAAAAGATAAAGGGCTACTCTTAAATCACCATCCACAACAATTGACCACACAAACACCAGATGAAGGGCTATAAAGACAGAGGAGATGAGAATAAAAGAAGAAAAGAGAGGAAAATAGAGGGAGACAGGCTGAGAGGCAGAGGTGAGGGCAAAGGGGGGAGAGTGAGAGAGAATGAGAGAGGGAGGTAGAGGCAAATGAAATGGGGATGTGACCCATATGTAGAGAGTGCAAGAGGTAGATGGAATGGGTGAAACAGAGAGAGAGAGGAGAAGATAAGAGGGGTACTACATAAATGGAGAGGTGTAGAGAGAAATGGGATGAGGGGGAGGGAGGGAGAGAGAGAGAGAGAGATGCAGATCTCTGTGTAATTTATGGTTTAATCTAATACGGGCCAGGCATGTTGTAACTCTAGAGAAGGAGAGAGCAAGAGAGGGTGAGGGAGAGGGCAGGGAAGGCAAGAGAGGGCAGACAATGAAAGGGGGAGAGAGAGAGAAGAAAGAAGGGCGAGAGAAGGTGAGAGAGGACAGGAATGGAAGGTGAGTGAGGGAGCAAAATGGAAAGAGGGAGGGAGTGAGAGAGCAATGGAGAAAGAGATACAGAGAGAGAGGGTGAGGCATTAACCCTCTGCTAGGGAGATGGGGAGTGGAATTGTGTTTTATTGCCCTGTTGTCTGGCCTTGTAAAGCTTTCATCCATTCTGTTGAGGTGCTGGACCAGTATAGGCAGCACTTTAGCTGAGCACGCTAACCTCACAAGATAACCCACCTTATGCATTGCACCCTGGACAAGTCAGCTATTTGATACCATCTTGTTTTAATTATATTATATATATATAGTTTGTTTGTTTTATATTGACCTTGATAACTAAGCTAGTGGTATTACTGGCTTGCTTGCTTGGATTATCAGGCTTGCTAACCATTGATTCAATAATTCATGCTTAAAATTTTCAGGAAATAAAATGCACATGAAAGACAAGGGTAAGATAAGTCCCAACAAGCTCCTCTTTATCAAGATGGCTGTGCGCTGTGTACCTGGAACACTGACAGGGCATTCTGGCAGATTGTTATCTGTCATGGTAGTAGCTGCACTGATCCTGAATAAATGTGCAAAGTAATGGACTGCAGGGAATCTAGACACCAGCATGAGACCGCTGCCAGCAGTTGTAAGAAAGGGAAGTACTTGTGGTCCACCATGCTAGTCACCCAATGAAGTAGGAAGGCGACGGATAGTCATGTGGCGTGCTACTAATAATGAGCTTGATCAAACGTTTGTTTAACACTTCAGCTGTGTATTTACATTTCAGCGCTAAAATTCTGGCCAGTGCTAAAGTTCACAAAACCATTGACGTTTTCATTTTGTTTCTGTATGTATTGCATTAGGTGGAGTCTTTGCATCCTATAGTTCACACTAAGCTTTAACTGATCTTCAGAAAAGTTCCACAGAATGTCAGGCTTTTTCTTGTCATCATCGCTGAGTCTGTTAGCATTTAGTCTTTTTAGTCCTTCATCTGTGATGCCTCAGCAGATTTTTCTAGATTGTCTAGCTTCATCCTCTTTTCCTTATTGTCTAGTTAAAAACACATCTGTCTAAAGTTCATCAACGGTAAATAGGATGCCATCTCCTCCTTTTGTATGTTTTTCAGTGTCTTCAGTGTCACACATATATGTTGCGTGAATGAGTTTCCGGCTAAAAAGAACGAGAAGGGGGTGTGGCAAATTTTGTTCCTAAAGTTATGTTTGATGTTATGAAACACTACTTAGAGGGCAGAGGGGCAGAGACTGGGAGGGAAAGGAAATGCAGAATTCAGTTGTAGTCCAGTTGTAGTTGTGATCTGAGTGCACAGATGAGCAGACTGGCTAGTTCCATCAGCGAGACAGATACAGTAGTTATTACCTACCAAATGACACCAGTGTTAGGTTCTTGCTAAAAGTGTGTGTGTGTGTGTGTGTTTGACCTAGTGTTTATGTAAATACAGGGATATGTAACATTTGGTCCATTTGTGTCTGTGTTCTTCATACACTGTCTCTTCGTAGGTATCTGTGTGTGTGTGTGTGTGTGTTTGTGTGTGTGTGTGTGTGTGTGTGTGAGAACATGAATATTGTATGTGGGTGTTGCACAGGTTGTGGTGTGGGAGTCAGCTCGCACACCTATTACAATGCACTACTGATCACAATCACCCCCCTCTCCTCTATAAAAACACACACACACACACACACACACACGTGACCCTCCTCTGCCCGCTCCTGATTTGGCCAGTAGGCGGGTGGGTGCGCAAGAGCAGCGGCGGTGGCAGCAGCAGCGGGGCTCATTTGCATGAAATAAGATGGAGATGGAGGCCTTATTTACGGCAGCAGAAATGGAGTGCATTATTAAGGGCAGGGCAGTGGTGCGGGTGGAGGAGGGAGGAGGAGAAGGAGGAGGTGGTGGGGGAGCGACGAGGGAGGCCGCCCGAGAGAATACATTACCGGGGCTATTTCAGGAGCTGGGCCTGCCAAGGGAGTGCCCGTGCATGCACACACACACACACACACATACACACACACACAGAGGGCTCTGATGACATCGAGACTTCAGGGGGCAGAAGGGAGAGAGGGGTGTAGTGTGGTGCAGTTGAGTAGGTGGGTGGGCAGGGGATTTTTTCAGTGTGGGCTTTATTGTGCATATGTGGAGTGTGTGCGTGTGTGTGTGTGTGTGTGTGCTTGTGCGTGTGTAGCCATGTGTGTCATTGCAAAGCTTCATTTCTGAGTTATTTTGCACAATTAGAAGTGTGTGTTGGTGTGGGTGGGTGGGTGTGTGTGTGTGTGGGTGGGTGTGTGCCTAAGTGCATGCATGTATGTCTCCAGGTAATGATGTGCAAAAAAGCTTGTGTCTATGTGTGCACGTGTGTGTGTGAGGAAGAGTATGGCTTTTACATTCCTTTCTTACACTCACAATCACTACTTGCTTTTCTTTTCAATTTTCTATTCTGTTCTTGTTTCACACTTTCATTCTCTTCCTCTCTCTCTTTCCCTCCATCTATCTAACCCCTACAAACACACACACGCACACACATTCTCTCATCTTTGTCTCCTACACTATGCCATGACCTTTGATGCCCTAGGAGGCTGAGGAGTCGGACTAACATAGGCCACTGGTTTGGTAATGAAGCACTTGGGTTTGAGGGGTTTTACAGCAACAAAGAGAGAGAGAGAGAGATAGAAAGAAAGAGAGAGAGACAGAGTGAGATATATGAGAGAAGAGATGGTGATAGAGGCTGAAGTGGGGCAGAAACAAAGAGGGGCAAAAGAGAAGAGAAAGAAAGCTGTAGATGAGAAAAAGAGAGATAAAATGAGATAGGGCACAACAAATATAAAATAATAAAACAGGAAGATGTTATTTACCTTTAAATTCCTGACATGAGCTGTCTACCCTTCTTCTCACACTCCCCTTTATCATTCAATCTCTCTCTTCCTCTTTCTCTCCCTCTCTCTTGCCTTGCTGGATGACACTGACCTCGTGCAGTGACTGATTTGTGAGTGGCCACCTTCTTCACAGGCCTCATAATGGGCTTTATAAGCATGGGAGCTGCCACTAGGGAGCATGGGTAATCTCGTGGGGCGACCAGAAGGGGGGCTCTGAGCGAGAAAAAGAACTGAACACCAGAAGAAAACTCTGGAGCGATTGACTTAAAAGTTAGAAGCTTTGCTGATCCCGTTCAAAAGAAAAGACAATAAACTATGTGAATCTTACAGTTCTATACTCACTGACCCTGTAATTGAAAAGTGCCCAAAGGGAAAATATCACCAAGCATAAACTATTTACAACACCTTATATTAGAAGTGATTTGTACATTGGAAAGTGACAGAAATAAGGTTAACAAGTAAAGCCGCATAACAAAGGAAGAATGTAGCGCCGGCCAAGGGTAGTGTGCAGTGAGTCAGAGAGGGAGAAGTATGAAAGAGGGGGAAGACTTCCAAAGCCCCCGCTTAAGCATAGGAGGCCCAGCCCACACAGTCATGCAATCAGGAACCAGTCACCTGAAGGGAAGACAGACATACAAACCACACACAGAGCAGACCAAACGCCAGTCTACTTCGCCTCTATATGCATAACAGTGTCATCATGTTGAAGTTGTGCCAAGTGATCCGAGAGAGATCCAGCCAGGCTAGCGCTGCCTAGTGCTTTCGCTCAGTTTCTCATTTAGCTACGCCACCATGTCAGGGATCTATCCGAAGGCTTAGGTCTCCATCGACTCTTGGCTTTGCGGACCAATCAGCAAACAGAGGGAGGGCTGAAAGTGATTGTGCTGAACTGAAGCAACTGGTTGAAGCAGAAAGTATCTGCCTACCAGGAAGCAAGCGTGTCTCAATGGATAGGTTCCAGATGCTTTATACAAAGTGAACTGATGTGAAAGTGGTCGGTGCATCAGGCTAAAAGAGATCTGGAATTCATACCAATAATAAATTCTTCTCCTTCTATAATCAACACTGTTACAGTTTAAATATGGTGTCTACCTTAAGCCTATGTGGTTGCTGTGTTTACACTTTGGCCTTACACATTTACAGATCAACTCCAGCCCTGTACTCAAGACCTTAGGTTAAGTAAATGCAGTCGAAGTCATGCTATCATGCCCCCTGCCATTCAGGATGTACCACATTGCTGAATCTGTGTGTATGGCTAACCTTTAATATTTCAGCAAATTCACACAGTGACCCCCAAACCCATCCCCAACACACACACACACACACACAAACAAACACAAAAAACACATAGAAAGCAAACACAGCTGTGCACACCTATGCGTACAGTCCATGCACACACAAATGCTCACATGTTCACTCACACACTCATACATTTACAAAAAGCACACAGAACCATGTGTTCATGTAATGTGTGTTTCATCTTGTGTGTCTGTATATGTGTATATTTTTTACATGGGTGTGTGAGATGTGCATTATCTTTCTTGTCTGTGTGTGTGCGTGCGTGTCTGTCTGGTGTTGGTGTGTTTATCAGTGTGTTGTGTATGTCTATGTGTGTGTGTGTGTGTGTGTGTGTGTGTGTGCATGCATGCAGTGATGGATGGAGGCTACACAGTGTTTACGTAGCCCATGATTTCTGTGGCGCATGAGTAACAAGTGGAGTTTGGCTGGATTGATGAGCGTGCCAGTGCTTCATGAATGCCCGGGTACTCCATCACTGGGTGGTGCCGTCCGTCACCCCCCCAGAGGCCGCCGACTGCCTCTGTGGCTAATGCGGTCTTTAATTACAGCACACACACACACACATCTGGAGCAGCAGCAGTACCGCCACACACACCAAAGGCACACTGGCCTCGTGGTCATTGGTCAGCATTTCAGGGACAGTGTGTGTGTGTGTGTGTGTGTGTGTGTGTGTGTGTGTGTGTGTGTGTCTGTGCCTGTGCCTGTGCCTGTGCGGCTAGGCATGTGCGAGTGTTGAGGGCTTGGGATTACAAAGAGGTGTGTGAAAGGTGTGTGTGAGTGAGAGAGTGAGTGAGACTCAGGGTGGCTTGCTGTGCAGGGGTTAAAAATAGTCAAACGCAAGTTCTGACCTGGTCACCTCTCAGTCATAGGTTGGTGACACCTCACAGCAGGGGTGCTCCATCTTGGCCAATCAGAGGGATTATTTATGCCTTGTACCTATGTGTGTGTGAGAGTGTGTGGGGGGTGTCCTTTTTGAATCATGGGAAAATACTGTTGAAACTAAAGCAGAGCAGTTTTTTTTTCTCACTGTCAAGGGAGGAGACTACCTACACCCACAAATATATGATTGTTTTGTGGACAGCTCCTTAGGTGTGTGTGTGTGTGTATGTATACCCACATATATGTGTATTTCTTTTGGTTTGGCAGATGGATTATGTTCTTTAGTAAAATATGCGGTGTTAAATGGTAAGTCTCTCTAATAATGTAAGCGTGTGTGTATATGTCTTGCATGGATCTCTGTGGTGTGTATGTTTGTGGGGGCCTTCATGTATGCTACAGAGGAAGAGAGAGAGAGAATAGAGAAAAAGAGAGAGAGAAGGAAAGAGAGAGAGAAGACAGAGAGATATGTGGAAAGAGAAAGGGGGTAGGGCAGTGCAGAAATCAAATCACTTAATTGCAGCATTTTTCATCTCCATCTTTTGTTTTATGGCGCTCCCAGGCCCGGGAGTCGCCAGCCTGGTGATTCATGGTTGTCACGGCACCCGCAAGCAGCGTCATCCCTCATCGCTGGCTGTGGCCACGGCAGCGGAGCCCGCACAATTACTCTGATGAATCTGACTTGTTTGTTTTTTTAAAAGCGTGCCGAGCAGAGGTTGACTGTGCTTAATGTATACACACATACGCACACACACACTCATACACAGGCACACACACACACACACAACTTCCAAAGCACTCAATTTAGTGATGCACAATCTCCATCTCACAGTCTTTCTGTATCTTATTTTCCTTACCTCTTTTAGTCATCTCTCTCTCTCTCTCTCTCTCTCTCTCGCTACTTTGCTTTTTCCTTTCATTCCTCATGTGGAACTTTGTCAAAAAGGAGAGAAGGAACGATGAAGTGAGTAAGAATGAATATTAAAGCACTGGTATCTCTCTGTCTCACTCACACACACACACACACTGCTTTCTCCCTCCTTTCTATCCCAAGTTGACTTGAGAATAGAATGATAGAATTAGAGAATTAAGGAGGCATGAACTTGTAGATAGAGGAATAGAGAGATAGAGTGAAGCAACTGTGTTCTCTCCATCTCTTGTGTGTGTGTTTGCTCTCTGGGGCAGACCCTAGGCAAAATGTATGGGGAAGGACAGAGAAAGGGGGAAAGGGGGTGTGCATGTGGGATGTGAAAGAGAGAAGGATAGAGAAAGAGAGAGAGAAAGAAAACGTGTGAGAGAGAGGGATTTGCTGAAGGTCGCGGAAGCGAGGGGTTTGATGGAGGTCAGAGAAAGGATAGAGAGATGGTGGATGTGGATGGTGGACGATAATTAGCCGGATTCATCAAAAGCTTTCTAATCGTTTCACTTCGTGCAAAGCGTCTGAAACCTGTCCATTTGCATAGGTTCGCTCCACGGTGGGCAGATACTTTCAGCCTCAACCAGTCACTACTGTTTGATCATGATATTGTTGTGCACTGTTATGCACTGGAATGCACCATTTCATTATCGCTTTCAGCCCTCCCTCTGTTCACTGATTGGCCCGTCTGATAAAAATGTCTTCAAAATGCATAAATAAAATAAAATAAATGTAAATAAATGAACCGAAGCCTATGGCTGGCTCCCTGACTAGTGGTGGAGCTAGCCTGGCTAGATGATAATGAAAAAACAAGAAATGAGAGAGAAAGAGAGATGAAGAGACATGAGCAAGAAATGAGTAGTGAAGAAGGGATTGCACAGGGGATAGAGGGCTGAGTGGGAGAGAGGGAAGGAGACAATGTGTGCGAGGTTGTAGCATATATCCCTCACAAGTCTAGAAACAATACACACATACACACACACACACACACATTCACACACACACTCACTCAGACTTTCTCTTCTTTGGGCCGAGTAGGGACTTTGAATAGCTGAATACTGTGTAAACATTATGTGACCTGTGTTCTTTAGACATGGAGGTGTGTGTGTGTGTGTGTGTGTGTGTGTGTGTGTGTGTGTGTGTGTGTGTGTGTGTGCAAGTACAGTATGTGTGTGTGTGAGTTTGTCTGTGAATTTGTGTGTGTGTTTGTGTTTGCGTGGGTATGTGTGTGTGTTTGTGTTTGCATGGGTACGTGTGTGTGTTTGCGTGGGTACGTGTGTGTGTGTGTGTGTGTGTGTGCCAGCTGTGGCCCTGTGCCACCATGAGCCGTACTGCTTTGATCAGGTGAGTAGGAGAGGAAATGTGGCCTGTCAGAGTTTTCCCCACTCGCTCGCTTCACCAAAGGCCCTCCTGGTTAGAATCGCTCCCCAGCCAACACTAGCACACAGGGCAGGTGTATGTGTGTGTGTATGTGTGTGTGTATGTGCGTGCAAATGGATACACACACATACGCACACGTCACACACAAACAAAATCTATCTTGCTTTCTCTCTCTCTCCCTCTCTCTCTCTCTCACAAATACACACACGCACACACACTTACACCATGAGTGTGAGAGACAGAGAAAAAAAGATGATACTAGAAATCAGAAAGCAAGGCTCAGCTGTCACAATGCTATTTGTTTGTTTGTTGTGTTGTGTGTCTGCTGAGTGAAATTCATAGCAGGTGGCAGGTGTGTGAGTGAGTGTGTGTGTGTATGTGCGTGTGTGTGTGCGTGTGTGTATTTGAAAGCGGCAGGGAGTGTAAGCATGTGTGTTGAGCCCCTGCCTGTGTTGGTATATTTACCAGTATACCAGCCTCTCTAATGAAGTATGGAGTGCTCTGTGTTTGTGTGTGTGTGTGAGTGTGTGTGTGTGTGTGTGTTAGCAATGTGGGTTACAGTGTTGTGTGTGTGTATGTTGCCATGCCGTGTGAGTGTGCATGTGTGCCTGTGTGTGTATCTGTGTGTGTGTGTTTGTTCTAGTGCCTACAGATGCTGTTCTCCATGTCTCCAGCTTCTCTCTCTGAAGAGAAGATAAGACAAGAGCCTCTGGTGTGTAGACATCTAAGATGTGTGTCTCCTCTGGACTCTACAAACACACATACACACACACACAGAGGGTGATAGAGAGGGAGAGACCCAGACAGAGAGACAGAGAGAGAGAGGGAGAGAGAGAGAAGCCTGTGTGGTGGAGTCGTCTGTAGTCAGCTCTGCACACATGCACACACACACACACACACACACACACAGAGGGAGAGAGAGAAAAGCCTGTGTGGTGAAGTCGTCTGTAGGCCAATCTGCAGACACACACACACACACACACACACAGAAGAGTCTGTGTAGTAGTAGTTGTCTCATACAGGCGTCTGTGTGTGTTTGGCACCTCTCCTGATTGAGGTGGCCTGCAGCTTAGCAGGAGCACTGAGATTGACTGGACATCAGGGGGCAGAGAAGAGATAAAACAGAGAGAGAGAGAGAGAGAAATAGATGTAGCGCAGATTTAAACCCATCCCTTTCTCTCTATCTCTCTCTCTGTCTCTACCTGTAGATAAATGTCTACCCTTTTCTGGACTTTTTCGGCATCCCCCAGTCATGGTCCTGCCGTTAAGCACAAGCACACATAATTCCTTTCCTGCTGCTGTTAGTAGTGGAGGATCACATGCTCGGTTTGGCCTAACAAGACTGGCATTCTGGAGGCCAGCACTCCTGACCCTCTGGGTGTGATGAGAAATTGAGTTTTGTTTCAATCACTCTGTCCAGAAACACTCTCTAGGCTGGGGGTCTAACACACACACACACACACACACACACACAATGACACATACAGTTGGTGGGGGGGGTCACCTTTTACTAACACTGCCACAATTTCTTTCCTGAAGCGCTTGTAGATTCCACACATTTAGACAGCCAAGTATACACACTCATGCAGGCACAAATAGACACACACACACACACACACACACATACACACACTACCAACATACATACGCATTTACTCCTACACATAAACAAATGTTCACACACACACATCCTTGCAGGCAGCCATACACAGATGCTGGCTGATATATCAGCATTCAGTTCCTGGCTCACACACACAGCAGATATGCAGAGCCACTGAGCCACATGCTGGGAGAGAATGTAAACACACAGACGTGAGATACAGACAGAAACAGACACAAGCAGGGAGACTAAATTATTACCCTCCTCCTTATCATACACACACAAACACACACACACACACGTTTGAGATCTAGCA
>JAIFZK010000015.1:8725000-8727500 GCA_027481765.1 Tenualosa thibaudeaui | reverse complement strand
GGAACTCAGTCTCTTAGTGCTGCTCCTCATATGCTGCATGTCACAGCTCTGCCATCAGAGCTGTCTGTGTAGCTCATTTGTTATTGCAGAAGTGTTACTGATCATCAGTGTGTGATTGTGTATGTGTAATGAGGTGTGTATGTGGGTGTGGGTGGTGGGTGTTGGGGGGCCAAGGAGAGATTGCCGCAGAGGCAGATGCAGGAGCAAAAGCAACAGCAACAGTGGGTGTGTTTTCAGCGTGCACAGTGGTAGTGGATACTCGACTGATGCGTGTTGGGTGTTTGATCCACTGTGTGTGTGTGTGTGTGTGTGTGTGTGTGTGGGGTGGGGGGGTAGGGGGAGATTAGTGCGTATCCTACTGATTTGTGAAAGTGTAAAGACAGAAAAGAGATCAGAGGGAGTTTGTCTGTGTGTTTGTGTGTGTGTGTGTGTGTGTGTGTGTGTGTATATATATATATACCATATACATATATATGTGTGAATGTTCTTTACCAACCCCGCCTTTCTCAACCTTTTTGTGTGAGTTCAAAGCACTCCAGCTGTCAAATGACTCCCAGAATGCACTGCACCAGCTGAGGGAATTCTCCCAGCATGCCTTGCTCCTGCAGAGTCATTTCCCATGATGCAGTTCTCCCACAGTCTCCCCACACCTCTCATGATGTTCCCGGCCCTCACTGGGTGCCCTGGCAGGGACTCACCTGGAGAGGTGAATTACATCTCACCTGTGCGGGACTCTCCCTCTGAAACCCCATATGCTACTAGACTGGTCTGATACACATTGCTGTAGAGTGTGTGTGTGTGTGAGAGAGTGTGTTTGATTGAATGTGTTTCCTATTCACATTATTAAATTATTTTGTTTGTGTGTTATGCTGTAGTTCCTGTTTTGTAGTATTTCAAAGACAACAATTAAAGGTATACCATGGTAGACTGTGATTTGTTATCTCTGGAGCTCCCTCTATGGTCGCAGATTTTTTTGGAAAAATAGCAACAACATTACAAATTTTCACCAATTTACTTACAAACCAAAGACTAGGAACCAGCGATGATCATTTTCAAGCGTTACGTCGACTGACAAGCCGGTAATAAATGTGATTTCGGTTTTGTTTCTTCCTGGTGGGTGTTTCAGCCGAGAGAACCTTCATTCACCCCGTAATGAGCCATTTAATCATCAAGTGACTATGAAGGCAGTAAATGAACCTTAAAACATTACCTAGTTTACTTCAGCAATGCTGTTGAGGAGATTGTGTATCAAGGGCAAATCCTGCTTTTTGCATTTGGACTTTTCGCACTGGAGTGTGCACATACACACACACGTTCTACAGACCCCTGTACACACACACACACACACACATACACACACACACACAAGACTGTCAGTAGAGCTTAATGAAGTTAGTTCACATCACATGACTTATTTTTCACTGGTCACCTTGCTCTCATTTTCTCTCTCTCTCCCTCTCTCTCTCTCTCTCTCTCTCTTTCTTTGTGAGTTACCCAGATTGTGTGTGTGTGTGTGAGTGTGTGCGTAGCTCTGTGGAGACTAGAGAGAGTAAGTAAATGAATGGTCCCCCACACAGAGGAGCTCTTTGAGCCCCTCACTGCCAGTTGGAACCATGGCCTAAACAAACAAAGACTTTTTGCTCACGCTAAGCCACCACTATGACACGTACAGACTTTGCCCGGAGGCGCAACTCCAAGCAACCAAGATTTTCCATGGCACCAGTGGCTCTGTGTGTGTGTGTGTGTGTGTGTGTGTGTGTGTGTGTGTGTGTGTGTGTGTGTGTGTGTGTGTGTTCATTTGTGAGGTAGAGAGAATATAGTATTAATGTGTGTCCTGCTTGGGCAAACTCCCAAGCAGCCAAGATTTTCCATGGCACCAGTGGCTGTGTGTGTGTGTGTGTGTGTGTGTGTGTTCATTTGTGAGGTAGAGAAAGAGAGAATATAGTATTAATGTGTGTGTCTGTCTGTGTGCGTGTGTGTCTGTGTGTTGATGTATGTGTGAGTGAAAAGGATTGCCAATGACGGAGGAGATCCTGAATTCCTCAATTGATGTGACAGACATTTTTTTTTTCTCACAGCAAGGGAGGCCCCTCTCTTCTTCTCTTCTTCTCCCTGTCAAAGTCTTTCACCTCCCTCCCCGCCCCACTCCGCATGACCCTTGACCCCCCTATGAGTGTGAGTCGTTAATCCTCTTCCCCAGCTGTGCCAAGCTCTATTTGCTGCCTTGACACCCCCCAGGATACTGTCCATTTCCACCATTCAACCCACTGCACCAAGGCCCTTAATTATGATGTCATCTTTATGGGACTGTCAGCCAGCGGTGAGTAGAAGGCAGCACAGAAGGGGTCTGAGGTGTGTGTGTGTGTATGTGTGTGAAATATTGTGTGCATTTTTTGTATATGTGTGTACGCGTGTGTATGTGTATGATGGGCGATGGGTGTCATGCACAGATGGGCTAGGAGAGAAAAGGAGGCTTCATTTTCGATGTCTACTTAATCGC
>JAIFZK010000015.1:8705000-8720000 GCA_027481765.1 Tenualosa thibaudeaui | reverse complement strand
CACACACACACACATACACACACACACACACACACACACACACACATCTGCTGTTTAACTGTGCATTTGCTGCTTTGGTACCACAAGCTCATTTGCCATACTCTTTCTCACTGTGTCAAACTCTAACTTATTTCTCTCTCTCTCTCTGTCTCTCTCTCTCTCTCTCTCTCTCACACACACACACACACACACACACACACACACCTCTTCCCTGGCAGCCCCTCCTGCTACATTATTTAGCATCAGAAGCATTTGATCTGGTTGCTGGAGCTGATCAGCACACATACACTCCAACTCCCAGATCTGATCCATGCTGTGTGTGTGTGTGTGTTTGTGTGTGTGTGTGTGTGTCACCGGAGTTGATCAGGCATCATCATTAGTGTGTTATCAGCCAAGATGCGGCACACTTACACTGCAGCTCCAACTCCCTGCGGTGTGTGTTTCTGTGTGTGTGTGTGTGTGTGTGTGAGTGTGTTTATGTGTGATGTCAGAGGTTTGGCCTTGTTATCAGGCTTGTGTGACACTGGCCGTTTCAATTAATAATTGTGCACAGTGGTTTGTCAATGAAAGTGGAGCAGTTGTTTAAGGAGAAGAGAAGACTCCCCCCCCCCCCCAGCACACACAAGCCCAGAGCGGCAAAGAGAGTAAAGTTTATGCAACGCTTATGCTATGTTGGAGATGGAGGCAGTGTGTGTGTGTGTGTGTGTGAGTGTATATGGGTGTGTGTATGTGAGGGAGGGGGGATGTTGGTTGTGTGTGTGTTGTCTGTGTATGTGTGTGTGTGTAGGAGGAGGATGTTGGTTGTGTGTGTTCACGCGTGTGTGTGTGTGTGTAGGAGGAGGATGTTGGTTGTGTGTGTGTGTGTGTGTGTGAGTGACAACATTATAGAGGTTATCTAAAGCCATATTAAGTGTTTGTATTGTCAAGGTCAGAAAAGCTAGAATTTAAGGCATGATAGTGTTGCTTTATCACTTTTTGTATAAACTTCTGTGTTTATGTATGCACGAGAGGAATGTGTGTGTGTGTGAGATATGAGGGAATCAAGACTCAGTGCTCACCCTGCCTATCTTTCACTCTCTGCAACACGGTATAATACCCCCACCACCCTCCAAAATACAACCGTAAACACACACACACACACACACACACACATAAAGTTTTAGGAGGAGGATGTTGGTTGTGTGTGTGTGTGTGTGTGAGTGACAAAATTGCAGAGGTTATCTAAAGCCATATCAAGTGTTTGTATTGTCAAGGTCAGAAAAGCTAGAATTTAAGGCATGATAGTGTTGCTTGGAATATGTGTGTGTGTGTGTGTGGGGGGGGGGGTGCATTTCTATTTGTGGTGGGTGTGCATTTCTATTTGTGGTGGGTGTGTGTATATCTATTTGTGGTGTCTGTGTATGTATGTGTTTATGCTTGTGTGCGTATGTGTGTGTGTGTGTGTGTGTGTGTGTGTGTGTTAGTTAGTGGAGTGTGTACTGGTGGGTAGGTTAGGGAGATAGATGTGCAGTGTGAGTGTGGAGGGCTTTATTGGCGGGGTTATGATGTTTTTATGGGGTCAGAGGTTAAGCGTGTGCTCTAGGCCACGGTCCCCCCCAATCGATAGCATGCGTTCCAACCTGGGTGGTGTTACTATTGATCAATGAATATAAATCTTGCGTGTGTGTGTGTGTGTGTGTGTGTGAGTGTGTGTATGGATGGAATGCCTTTCTGCCTTTTCTTTCAGTTTCAAGCCTGGTAGCATTGCTTTACAACATGCAGCCCTCTGTATTGCATGCGTTGTCTAAATAACTCAATGTCAGTGGAAATGTCAGTGTCTCAATTTGCATATATCACTACATGATGTAAATGCAAGTTGTGGAAGTTTATTTTCATGTAAACAAGATTATTGTGGAGTTGTGAAATTTATTTTGTCATCAGGGCTAGGTGTTCCTCATTCACCCTCAATGGAATTATGCTAGGCCAGACTAACTGTCATCAGACTGTTATTGGGTGCGCAGAGTATGCACCCTTTGTCAGACACTAGGATAAGCTTTTATATTTCCCAATCAGTTGCCATTTTCCCTTTCAGTTATATGGAGCTTAATGTACAGCCCAGCCATTCTCCCCACTTTCGATTAAAGGTTTTAGTCCTGTTATAGCCTTTTTGGATGGAACATGTAGCCTACTGTTGAAATATATTGATTAATTGGGTCATACAGTTTTCCTCCCACTCCCATAGGTTCATGTGATTCATCTTCAGACCAAATGGAATTGAATGCTTTGTAAAAGTCCACAGAGCAAACCAGAGCAACCAACAACAATGAGGTTGTTAAGGGTGATGAGGTGGTAATTTGGGAGAGATCCACTTTTAGTTTTATTAAAGACTGTGTGCTCTAAGGTACACAACTCTCTTGTGTTAATCTATCAACACTTCTTGTGTTAATTGTGCTGAAGACTGTAGAACACTTTCCCAAGGTTGGCGTTAACACAGATACCCCTGTAATTGTTTGGATCTCTCTCTCTCTCTCTCTCTCTCTCTCTCTCCTTTACTCCTGTCCTCTGTCTCCACATGTGGTTAGCTATGGGTTTCCATGGTGACAGATGCATGGTGCAGGTGACAGCAGTTTGTGTCTTAGCTGTGATAGTCCCATCTTTTGTGTCTTATTGTGTATGTGTGTGTGTGTGTGTGTGTGTTAGTGAGGGAGTTAGTGTGTGTATGTGCGTGTGTGTGTGTGACTAAACAAGGCAGTTTGTATATTGTGGGGGATGGGAATGTATTTGGGTGCAGGTTAGTGCAACTGTGTGTTTATGAATGTGTGTGTGTGTGTGTGTGTTGGTGTGTATGTGGGTTAAGTGTGTGTAGGTTGGCCCCCTGCAGATGTTCCCTGGCCACCTCCGCTCCTACCAGCTGCTCCCACCCCCAACCTTGCTTAATTAAGAGAATGCACAGTGCACCGTGAAGGCGTAATCACACCACACCACGCACGCGCGCGCACACACACACACACACACACACACAAATATGTGTGCACCTTAGTGCCACACTGTCACATTAACTCTCTACAACCAACACAGTTCAGTGGCTGTGTGTGTGTTCCTGCATGTGTGTGTGTGTGTGTGTGACGGAAGGCTCAGTTTGATGTGGGTACGGATTTGGGAGCTATTACAGTAATAAACAGTAATAAAAAGACAGTCATAAACACACTACGTATTGTAAGTCCTCTAGTCCGATAATGCCTCCATTTTTACACACACACTCACACACAAATACTATCCTGTGTGAGCTTTACTTGGACCAGTGTTGCGTCTTTGCGCCTCTGATGAAGACGGAGACTGTGTACTGCATTATTGATGACACACGTTGTTGGCACACACACAAACACACACACTCGGCTGACACAAATACACATATATAATGTATAGACAGTCATACACTCCCATACAGACACCCTTGTCTATCCACAAATCTCTCTCTTTCTCTCTGAGTTACTCTCTGCATCTGTCTCTCTCATTCTCCCTTCCTCTCTCTGACTCACGCCCTGCATCCCTGCATCACTCTTTCTCTCTGTCACACACACACACACACACACACACACACATCTGCCATTTAATTGTGCATTTACTGCTTTGGTACCACAAGCTCATTTGGCATACTCTTTCTCACTGTGTCAAACTCTAACTTATTTCTCTCTCTCTCTCTCTCTCTCTCTCTCTCTCTCTCTGACACTCTAAACTCTAAACTCTAAACTGTTCAAGCTATTTTCCACTGTTTAGGATAGATTTACGATTAGACTTTTGAGTACATGTAGAGCCCATTTTCCTTTTACCCGATGAGAAGGTTCCAGACGAGCTACGCCACAACATCTTGGTTATCCTGTCTCAACCAGAAGGGAGACAGAAGGGTAACTTAGTCTGATAGTCTTTAGTCTTTAGTAACTCTGTTACTTCAGCTTTTTATTGCTTCATCTATTATTCCATCCAATCAACAATTGTAATCCAATTTGTAATAAATCATTGATCCTGATCCAACGCAACTGAGACATCCAATCTTCTATTCTGCTGTGTGTGTAGTGTTTTTGTCCAGGGTCAGTGCTATCCCTCCTAGACTTTTTTTTTGTTGTTGTCCTTCTCCCCCTCTACCCCTCTCTCTTTCCTCACTCTCTCTTTTTCCTTCCTCTTCCCCTCTCTTGCTCTCTCTCTCTCTCTCTTTCTCTTTTCTCTCTCCTTCTGTCTCAGTTTTTGTCTGTTTCTAAAATCATCACCTGCTCTCTCTCCCTCACTTTCTCACCCACATAAACACCCCCTATCTCTTTCTCTCTCTCTCACACACACAGACTCACACAGACACACACACAGATTCACACACACACACACACACACACACACACACACACACACACACACACACACACACAATGAGACAGAGAGAATGAGAGCACATAGTGTCAGTGAGATAGTTAATAATTCCCTAATTTCCTCTCTTCACGGCACGTGGCCGGTGCCACAGATAAACTGATTTATCAGAGTGGTATTAGAATGTGAATCAGGCATATTAAGGTGGCGGACAGTAATGGGCGCATCGTTTAAGCAGTTCTGCGAGCCTAATGGATTTCCAAATGAATTTGTCAACACCATTCGCCGTGAATACAATTAGCCCAATAAATAGCAGCGCACGGATGCTGACCTGGGGAGTGGTGAAGAGGCAGAGTTGCCATGGAACTGAACCGATTGAATTGTGGGTAACTCAGTCACAGCCTTTTGAGGAGGGGAGAGGCGTTTGACCTGATGCTCTTAGGGAAAGCCTAAAAGGCAGCTGTGTGTGTCTGTGTGTGTGTGTGTGTGTGTGTGTGTGTGTGTGTGTGTGTGTGTGTGTGTGTGTGTGCGTGCATGCGTATCCTCATTTGTGTGTGTTTGTGTAGGTATGTCCATTTGTCTATCTGTTTATCCTTTTATCAACCTGTTTAATGGCACTCCAATGGGGACAAAGTTAAATAAATAACCAGATTAATAACAAATATGGATTTACCTGGCCAATGAACTGTTATCACACATAGACTACCACACATTCTTTGGCACAAAAAAAAGTTGCTAAAATGGCTGCATTTCTTCCAACATGGCCGGCCAATTTAGCATGTATTAGTCCTGAGTGTAAGATGGCATGTTGTCCATGCTCTCCAAAGTCATCGGTTGCAACTGAATGATTCTTCGAAACGAAAAAGGTCAGGACTAACCTTGTCAGAGCAATCCATCATCGTCAATACAATGAATTATGACTTTATATTAGGGGAGTGATGATTAAGATGGCAACACAGGAAAGCTAATCATGCTTTGTGAAATAATGAACAGCTTTGAGAATGGCCTGACAGAAAGGATATGTCACCAGACTGGACACATGCTGATTGACCATGACATCTTATCTAATATACTTATTACACACTAATGTAGAGAGTTATGATAGATAATGCTAGATACTGGTGAATCATCTGTGTATGTCTGTGTGTATGTGTGTGTGTGTGTGTGTGTGTGTATATGTGTGTGTACATGATGACCAAAACAGGCCTGGTAATATTTAATATTATATTTAATATTTAGTATTTAACCTGTAATTTTTTGTGTAGTCAAGGATTCAGGGATTTTTACTGTTACATACATAGAATACTAGGTGTCAGACATGCAGGGAAATTACATGTTTGAAGTTTGGCCTATATATTATTTAT
This sequence comes from Tenualosa thibaudeaui, assembly GCA_027481765.1. Classification (NCBI taxonomy): domain Eukaryota; kingdom Metazoa; phylum Chordata; class Actinopteri; order Clupeiformes; family Clupeidae; genus Tenualosa; species Tenualosa thibaudeaui. Next base: position 8,714,301 of record JAIFZK010000015.1, on the reverse strand, counting down.
ATGTCGGTATATATAATTTTTTTGTTTGTTTGTTTTATGGGCATAAAGGGCAGTTATGTGGGAGGCTATGTGGAGGTCGGGGAGAATAAAACCAATTACCTGTCCTGGGAGGGAATTCTTTGGTTAATTTCATACGAGACATTTCATATATGGTCATTTATGGCATGCATCCCAGTGAAGGGATATTCAGGAGCATTTATGCCCATAGCCCTGGTGTTCAAGGTCACCAGGCGTTGTCGGTAGAAAAAAGAACAAGAACATTTGGTGCAACATAGACTGAATAGGGAACCAGCAGCTTAAACGCTAGAAGAGAGCTTCAGTTTAAATGCTACCTGATCCTTGATTGATGTGGGTCTTGTTCCTGGGCTATGTTGATATGCCTTTGTAGCTGCATATGTTGTACTGTAAGAGAGTGTCTTTGTGGATCTTGGGTCCAACATCTGGTGTGTTTGTGGCTGCCACAGGCTAACTGCATATTGTCTTGGTTCTTGATTACTACTATGGGAGATCCGTTGCTGTGCCTAAAGCACACAGAGTTTAGCATGTTTCCTGTGTAGGTGGGGGTTCCAGGAGTGCATGCATGTGTTGAGGATGTATTCCTGTTGTCTGTACATGTGTCTTTTTCTGCATGCATCTGTGTGTGTGTGTGTGTGTGTGTGTGTGTGTGTGTGTGTGTGTGTGTGTGTGTGTGTGTGTGTGTGTGTGTGTGTGTGTCTGTGTGTGCTCTGTCTACTTTAAATCATCGTATTCATTGTGAGCTGGACATGTCAGCCCAGTGTGCCTGTCTGGATGGTTCTGTAACTTCAGGTACTCAGGATTCAGCATGCAACCCAGGGGGAGGCTGTGCAGGCTGGGCAGTAGCAGGCAGATCACAGACCCCCCCCAGGAGGCCAGAGAGAGGACGTGGAAGTCAATCTGACATTTTGATATTCACACTTAGCTCAAGACAGAAAGAAATATGATGTTTTGTGTGTGTGTCTGTGTGTGTGTATGTGTGTGTGTTTGTGTGTGTGTCTGTGTGTGTGTGTGTGTGTGTGTGTGTGTGTGTGTGTGTGTGTGTGTGTGCATGCGTGTTAGTGGATACAGTACTAGTAGCTTGGCACTGGCAGGCTTTTGGTTCCTAAATGCCCCCTGGTGTTGGTAAATAAGGGCAGTAAAGTGGCTGGGTCTTTGTTTGGTACACCAGCCTGACTGAATACTAATGCACCACTTTACTAGTACTGCTTTACCACCACCATCTTCCTCCCCGCCTCCCTCCCAAGCACTTCTCCTTTCTCATTTGCACCTTTCACTTCCGTTTTCTTCATTCATTCTTTCAACTGCCTTTCTTTCATCTCTTTCTTTCCCTTCGTCCATAGCTGCAGCTGTGTTGTCCAAGTTGTCCCTCGTGTTTTTCCGCTGTCACCGGCGCACTTCAACAAGTCTCATTGATGTTTGTAGCCAGACGAAGACAGACACTTGTATATAGGAGGAGACCAAGGGGGTCGGAATTCACACGGAAGTTGAACACCCATAGAGGTTGTTCCCGGCTGATTCCACTTGGAAAGGGCCCCGGAGCGGTTAGCATTTCATTGGTTAGCTTTCATTTTAGCGTCACGTCAAAATCAAATTTACATGTGAAGCACCCTGTACCTCAATTTTGGTTTTGTACACTGGAGAAAACACAACGCTGCATTTCCAGCTCCATTATTTTCTTTTTCATGATATTGCCTTGTAAGAAACTTTTATTTGCGGAGATGCTAAGAATGAAAGTACAAATGTAGTGACAGCTAGTGACTTTCTGTCGCACAGGAGGGAATTTACAGTACTTTCTTGTTAGTGTTCCATCAGACTTTGGGAGTTCAGGTGTGTTAGCTTCATATATACATAATGAAATAACTACCATTTAAAGTAATTTAAACACAATGCTTACGGGCACAGTACACAGGGGTCAGGACTTTCACCTCCTTGCCCTTTACTGTGTTCAGTACCAAGCTCCCAGAATTCTACACTGGGTGCCAAGAAGACGGATTCCGTATGTAGGCATGGTGGTGAGGATTGCCCCTTTTTAATCAACAATGCCTCTTGCAAAACTCACATCCTTGTGCTGGCCACCATGCACACCGACTCCTTGTTTGTTGGTCAAGTGCTAAATTCTCAGACGTCTGAGGTCAAACGTTATAAAAGCCTCACCCACGTTGTCAACACACTCAGTCAGGTGTAGAAGAAAATACAGCTTGGGGCGAGCCATGATTTGCTGCACAGCCTCTACAGCTGTGACCTCTACTCCCTGGAAAGCAACCTCAGACCTCTCCCTGTTAATCACATGACGAGAGACCTGTGGCACCGAGAGATGAGCAAGGCAGTCCACTCCACTCACCACCAGTGCGTGATGTCAGTGTGGCGGAATACGGCAGCCTGAAAAACTGTGGAGCCATTAACCTGACTCTGGCAACTGAGTCCTGCCAGTAACAACACATAGCCATCAAGCTCACTAGAGTGCCAGAGATTGGTGACCTGCAGGCTCTGGTTGAGGACTCGGCCTCAACCTAAAGGTGATCCAGTTGGTCAGGGACCCCAGGGGAATTCTGGACTCTTACATGGACACATTCCCAGACCTCATACAGCAATGGAGGAAAACAGCCCAATGACTTGAAGCTGCAGCATCTGACTGGTATGTGTCCACAGGCCTCAGCCACCCACACTGCTTAAAAGGAAAGTACATGCTATTATGATACGAGGACATGGCACTGAACCCTCTACAGAAGACCAAAGAGATCTATGAAGAATGTGGTAGACTGGATACAGGCAAACACCAAAGGGGGTCAAGGCTCTGGAAACACGTTTAGTACAGCGAGAGCCTCTGCAGCTGTCGCTGAGAGATGGAGGCTTAGGTTGCCCTTTGACATGGTGGAGTACATACAGTATGAGTGTCAAGATGCTCTCAACATCCTTGGCTACAAAAGTGCCAAGTCTGCAGAGGATCTTGGTCTTGGTACATTTATGGAACTGAATGTTGGAATTCAAGCAATCCATGCTTTTCCATAGCTGTCTTCTCCATGTTTATATCATGATGTAGACAAAGTGAGAAAGAATCACCTATGAAAAGTAAACTTCATCATTATTGCTTGACAATTTACTACTGAGGTAGGCCAGGGTGAAATTTGAAGTAGCCATAAATCCTTTCATTTAGTCTCATTTCCTGATTTCATTCCCTCTGTCTGCTGCTATTTCACTCCTGTTGTCTTTTGTTTTCATCCATCCATCTCTCTCCCACTATTTCTTTCCTCCATTTCTGTCTTTTTTTTGCTGACCCCTAAACAGTCCCTCCTGGTTTTCCATGGTGTGTGTGTGTTTATGTGAAATTATCTTCATACCATTCTCCCACTCTCTCAAACAATGTGTGATGATACACTCAACTGATTTACACACATGCAAATACACACATATACTTGCCTGCGCCCTGATGATGGATTTATCTGGTCCCCCTTGAAGAGACAAAGACATATGCAGAGAGAAAGAGAGAGAGAGAGAGAGAGAGACACACACACTCTAAGGTGTTGAGCACTTCATCAACCCCTTGCTGAGGCACCGTGTGAGTTGCACAGATTAACACAGCACGTGAGGTGGCCACACACAGTAGCCATTGCCATGGGCAGTCATCGCAGGGTTGTGTGTGTATATGTGTGCGTGCGTGCGTGCTTGTGTGTGTGCCTGCGTGTGTGTGCGTGCGTGGTGTGTGCGTGTGTGTGTCCTGTGCTGAGGTTGAGGAGGCAAGGCAAGGTGAGTGGTGTTTGTCTTTGTGTGTGTGTGTGTGTGTGTGTGTGTGTGTGTGTTTGCGTGTGTGCATGCCGACTCTTCCTCTTCACTGGGCAGATGATGATTAGAGATGACGCCCTGCCCAGAGATCTGCTCCCAGAGAGTGGTAAATTGGGCATCTGTATCCACCCAAGCTCTCACACACACAGCTCCCTCCACAATCATTAGCTCTCTGCGCAAATATGACTTAAAATTCACAACTTAAAAATCAACTTAAAATCCCTCAAAGAAAACATTGAGGAAAAAATCATTGATAAAGGGAAGCAAATTCACTTAGAGAAAAAAAGCAATGCATCATAAAGAGATTTCATAAACATTTCTAACAAAAATACACATGGCACAATTATTGGCACCCCTAGAATACATTATGAATAAAATGTAACAATCAAGCAGTGTCATTAATACATACATACATACATACACACTCACACAAGCATAGTCATTCACACACATTCACACTATTACATACATGTGAGTCCATACAAACACGTACATACATACACACTCTTTTCCTCTCATTCACATCTACACACACATTCAGATGCAGTGGTGCTGTGCATGTCTCTATGCCTACAGGTGTCACTGCTTTTCAGACGGAATGATGATTCTACTTTAAAGGTTTTTTTTTTTTTTTTCGTATTCCCATGTGACCAGAACCATGGGCATCACCACGGCGACCCTGTGAGCAGAATGCAGAGATGGCCTTGACTGAACTGCCTGCTTGCAGGGGTCTCCCTTTCAGGAGCCAATGCAATTTGTAGTCTCCGGTGTGGAGGCAGTGAGGTGTGAGTGACCACGGGTGGGCGGGTGGGGCGGGCGGGCAGGTCCGGCGGTGCCAATCGGCCCACCTCTGAGCTGGAATGTGGGCCATGAAGGCCTTCCCCAGCATGAGGCGCAGGTCATTTAGATAAACCTGTTTCACACCACGTTACACTGCATCACAACAGAGAGCAGGAGGGAGGGAGCGAGAGAGGTGAGATGGAGGGAGTAGAGAGAACAGAGGGAGATAAGAGAGAGAGAGGGATGAAAGAAAGGAGGGAGGATAAAGACTGTGATTCACCTAGAAGGTATCTGCAAGCAACCAGCAGAATGCAGAAAGAGTGGCTCCAAATAACAGTCTCAAAGCAGCATTGTCGCTTTTGTTTTAAACCTGTTACCTGATCATGTCACATTTAAATATTATCTTATGAAGTCTACTTCAACTGCCACTTTACTACACATTGTGAAGTAGTCCCAATACATTTTTTGAGTTTAACACTGCGAGGTAAACTACCAGTATTTGTGGACCTTGGAACAATTAGACAAATTTGAGTATAGGCAAGGTAGCAAAAAATTATAATTTTCTGCAAAGGTTACGTGGATTTTTAATTATATGCTTGCTCATGTTCTGTCACCAACACTGCCCATTGAAGGATCATGGCCATAGCCAAGATTTTTCCATTTCTGACCTGCAAAAATTCTAACTGCATATGCAAATTGTTTGTTTTGAGTTTGTTTTGCCATGACAAAAGTAACTGAGATTATGAACTTCTAAAAATTAAACCTTTAACCTAAACCTACCTGTGTATGCAAGTGTGTGTCAGGCCACTGATTCATACTAACCTCCAGGGACAACTCTAGGACTAAGAGACACGGAATGCTTAGCCCCTGGGCCTGTATGTATGAATGTGCACACGTGGAATGGTACAAAAAGATGAGCCATTCCTGAAATATAGGATAAACTGTGTAGTCCTACACCTATTGCCATGGTCTAGATGGACATTAAATGTACCCCAAGTAATGATACACACTCTCTTTGAAATATTTGGCTATGTTGAATGTGAATTTAATGTTAACTGACAATTTTGGGATGCACTGCCTATATCATAGGGATACACTGAATATCAATGTGTTACAATACAGTGCAAATACTATCCTACAGGACTGTGCATTGCCCACAGGTTGGACCTGTCTCAACGCATCAGCTGTTTCACAGTTATTTTTTTTTCCTGAAAGTTATGGCAAAGTGTCACCGCTGTTGATTTACAATGCAGTCTGGTTTAGAGGATAGGAAACAGGTTTTCTAAAAGTCAGCAGCCTATACCCTAATTCACCTTCTGTAGCTTGCAGTTATGAGGCAATGTACAATCCCTCAACGTTCCAAAGGACATTCTGTAGAGGTAACTAGGGAGGTTTGCAACAGTGACAGTAAATTTTGGGGGAAAGTCCTTTTTCAGTGTTCTTTTCAGCATTGATTCCTACATGGAAAAGAATAAGCAACTAAAAAAAAAACAATGGAAAAGTAAATGGAAAAGGCAGATTTGCATTCCGAATTTGCATACCATTGTGAATATTCCCAAAACAATTTAAATAGTCCATTTCATTTCTGAAATAACAATCATTTGTAAATATCTTTTTGAATTAGACTTTTTTAAAGTTTTTTTTAAGTCATTATATAATAGCTCGTTTGAATAATTTCTGCCTACAACTATGCAGCAATGAAATCTTTTATTCCTTTCCGTAACAGTTGTGGTCCTCCAAACTCATGTGAGTGGTGGAATATTAAATTAAGCAAAGCTCTCATTCTACAATAGTATACACTACGCAATGTTTTATGATATTCTATACTCTTGTTTTGGGAAGTAGGCAAGCATATTAAATATAAATAAAGCACATTAGATATAGCCGTGACTGATGCTGCTTTGAGATCATTTGGACTTTTATTTTGATAAGTTATAACCATTCTGTCTTCCAAATTTATGAAAGGTTGTGTATGAATGTTTTTTTTTTTATGAATGAATGAATGAATTTATGACAGCTGCTATGAATGTGTTATATACTCACCTGTAAAGTGTTGCCGCTTTTTCTTATCACATGACCATATACTCAGAAGTCCCTTTTGGAAAACAAAGAAATATCAGTTGTGTAAATAGCCATGCTTACCATAATCAATAAATAAATTTGCTGAGATCATCCGCCATGGTCCAGCCCTGGGCACAAACCCGTGATCTCACAACAACTTCGGATTGTGAGTCAAGTGCGCTAGCCAGTCGACCAAAAAACTGCCAGTTAACTGACAAACAGGAGGCTAACTGCACTTACACCTAGCTGTCTTTGCTGGAAGCTGTTGCTCAATTCAATATTGCAACACTGCAACTGGCTGACTATGCAGATAGGAGGTGAGATGATTTGAGTGATTTGACCAGCGTGGTCAGCGGATGGATGTTTGTTTTCAGAGCAGGATATTAGGAGAGAGATAGTACTTTATATGGAGATTAATACAGAAATATAAATGAAGAGCATTTCAATTTTATTACTCCATTTCGATAAGCAAAAACAATGCTGTTACGTGGCCAATAAAGACTGGGGGCCACTACAGGGTGACAGTTCACCCACCCCTGGCTCACACGATCTGATTGGTCTATGGGAGCAGAATGTTACCATAGTAACGTCTCTGGGCAACTCAGAGCGGGACAAAACCTGTACCCTCGTCCTGTCCGCTCCTTTCAGCGCCTCTACACCCAAAGACTAGCTCACAGGGAGTGTGACGGACAGAAGACAGAGAGAGTTTGGAAGAGAGTTTGGCATGTTTTATGTGGTACATGTTTTATTCGTACATGTTTCCTAATCATATACTGTGGGTCCTTAATTCATAGTCAGATCCACAGTTATGTGCATACTGTATACAAATTAACTGTACCCACATGTCCACACACACACATACACACAGACAGTAAAAGAGTAGTAATGTATACTCACATTGTTTTGCTCTTTTTTGAATCATGTATTGCAGTTGTACCACATTTATTTATCGAAATGAAATGTATAAATGTTTTAGTTATAAGTCTGTCTGGTGCAGGTGAAAAAGTGAGAGATTGCGAAACAAGGAAGACTATGTGCTTCTGTCAGGGAGAAAGAGCATAGCATGCAGACCTGATGTTTCTATCTTAATTATTCAACTCGGTCTGCTTTCTCCAAAGTTTACTGAGAGAAAAACAAACATCTGTAGAAATACAGATAGTCCATGTCAGATGGGGAAGTGGAGAGGGAGGGGTGGGGTTGGCAGGGGTTGAAGAAGAGAGAAGAAAGATCAGGCAAGATGTAGAGGTGTCTAGATGTTGTTATGGTGCAGTTGATGGGATTCCCGTATCTGGGACCGGTAGAAAGATAAAGATGTGTTGCATATTCTGTCAGACAGACACGTTATTTTAATCGCACGCAATGCATCATGCAGAAAGCTCATTGATATGATTATGGAATGCTGTGAGATTAAAAGGAAGCGGCCCTGAAAAGACCATTTTATGCTGTATCAATCTTCTCTGCCTTATTCTTTTGTTTGTCATAGGTGTAGATCACTCCAACACAGACCTGCAGAGGAACTTTGTAAGTCCCCCCCCCCATCCCTTCTTATTAATCAAGCAGAAATGTGTTTGTGTGTCTGTGTTGGGGTGTGTGTGTGTGTGTGGGGGGGGGGGATTATTCATGCATGTCACGGAGCCAAGTTTGCAGAGCGAGTGTGTGAAATGCAGAAGAGGCCCTGAACAGTCATCAATAACTGGCAGAGAGAGAGAAAGAGAGACACAGAGAGAGAGAAAGAGAGACAGAGAGATAGAGAAAGAGAAACAGAGAAAGAACCAACAGCAGCACCCAAACACTCAGCTACCACTTACCAGCCGCTCCCTACCAATCATCTATCAGTGAGCTAATGATAGGGATGTCTGTCAGATTGATTGAGTAACATGCTTAGACACACACACACACACACACACACACACACATTCACACACAAACATGCATGGATGTACACAAAGAACAGAAAGACACATACACACACAGACATGCATGGTGTACACAAAGAACAGACAGACACATACACACACAGACATGCATTTATACTCATATGCATGCACAAGCATACACACACACATACAGAGAGAGAGAGAGAGATGCACACAAACCATGTGCACATACTCACTCATAAAACGATGGATGTAGCCACACACACACACACACACACACACACACACACACAAGAGAGCACAAGTGATTGAGGCATTTTGTACACACAAACGCGACTGCGTTCAATCTCAGGGCACTGCATCAAGCTGCCAGACATGCAGCAGACCCGCTCTCATATCTGCCATTTATAATCCAGACTGCCGTCACGCCCATCAAAGAGCCTGTCGGAGACACTTTCAATTTCTCACAAATACACACACACACACACACACACCGATCCAAAAGAGTTCAATTGATTGTGCAAGTAAACAGTGTCTCCTCGTGGGTGAGAAGCAGAGTGGATTGTCAGTCGCTCTATGGGGCGGACCGGTGTTACTCTGTTCTTGTTTGTACATGAAAGCTTGTCAGCAAGAAATCATATTCTCTGTCTTCTTTTTCTTTTCAGTGAAACACGTCAGTGTCTGAAACTGTTTTGCAGTGTCATGTAATTTTTGGCATTTATTTCACAAGCCCTCCTCCTCCTCCTCCTCGCTTTCACAAGGATTTAAATTTATTTTCTAAACTA
>JAIFZK010000015.1:8695000-8700000 GCA_027481765.1 Tenualosa thibaudeaui | reverse complement strand
GTCAGAGGAAGGATCATTAATGTATCCATAAATTCACTTGTGCAGAATTAGAGTCTTGCTAGACTATACAGTTATGTCTGCTACTTTCTAGTGTGAGTGCTTTAAAAAAAAACTATTTGAAATTGTCATCTGTAAGTTCTAAATTTAAGTAGATCTGTTTTTAAATAGCACATAACATAGACTCAACTCAATGTTGTCTCTATCAATGAGAAGAAATTTAGGTAATGCATACATCAAACGAATTAAAGATAAATAGGTTAGAACAAATGCATCAGAGTGCAGAGAAGAACGTTACTGTGATATACTAAACTCAACTCCACTTGCTAAATTAGATGAAAGACAAAATACAAAAAAAAAATTTCGTCATGATCCATGGCCACAGCACCCCCACTGTTTGCTTATATTTATAGACCTATAATGGTTTGCATTGTTTGCAGTCTAGTAGCAGTTGGTGTTGATTGGCTAGCTAAAAGCCCTTCTGGTTAACCTTGTGACCTCCCAGTAGGAGGCAGTGGTGAGCCAGGGCCCCAGTGGAAAAGAGCTACTATGGGTTGTCTGGTTAATGGACTCATTAAATATTCCTCTGTTCCTATGTCACACCTCTTGAAAAGATCCAGTAGGCTACACATATAGCCTGTGTGTGTGTGTGTGTATGTGTGTATGTGTGTGTGTGTGTGTGTGTGTGTGTGGTGTGTGACTATGCACGTTATTACATGTGAAAGGGATATGTTCATGTGAGAGTGTGTTTTTGTGTAACTGTCTCTGAGAATGTGAAAATGTGTGTGTGTGTGTGTCTGTGTATGTGTGCTCACCTTTTGTATTTAGCTGTCATTTGACTGTGGTGTGTGCGTGCAGGGTGGCGTGATATTTATAGCGCCCTGGTAGTTGACCTGGCGACACGAGGAAAGCAGGCAGTCAGGAGAGCAGCCGGGCAAGTCGAGGAAAACGAAGGAAAGGCAAAAGGCTTCAGAGAGCAGCCGGGCAAGTCGAGGAAAACGAAGGAAAGGCAAAAGGCTTCAGACAGCTGATGTACAGACGCAGGTGTTAATTAGGGGTGAACTACGAGCCAGAGAACGAGGAGAGAGGTGTTGATGTGCACTTCAGAAAGGAGAGAGAAAGAGAGAGAGTAAGCTATGGTAAGCTATGCATACAGCTGAAAAAGAGAGAGACATAGGTCTAAAATGAGAGGAGAGAGGGGTTGAAGTAGACAGAGAGAGAGAATGAGAAAGAGAGTGAATGAGAGAGGGGTTAGAAAAAACATAGGCAGAAAGAGACAGGGGAGCGAGAGTAAAACCTAGAGAGATGTAGGTAGAGAAAGAGCGAGAGAAAGTGAGAGAGGGTGCACAAGGAGAGGAGGAGAGAGAGTGAGGCAGAGGGAGGAAGAGATTGATGAGTAGACAGAATTAAAAGAAAGGAGATGAAGAGGAATGGGAATGAGGAGAGCGAGAGGAAGGGCAAGAGGGAGGGAGAGAGGGAAGGAAAGACTGCAAAGATGGAGAGAAAGGAGAAAAGAAAGCTGGGGAAGTAGTGCATATTAGGGAGGACGCTCTCAGTGTGCTCAGATACAGGGAAGATATACAGCCTAACCATTCATGTCTTTTGGACCCGAAGCAGTGATGCCGCTGTTAAGTGTTGATAATTATTTAAAGGTGAAAAACAGGTTTAAGAATTAAGCTTATTTTCTCTGTTTGGTGTGTGTGTGTGTGTGTGTGTGTGTGTGTGTGTGTGTGAGTTTAGGTGACAGTGTCTAACCTAGATGATGGTTGCATCACAGAGTTTGCAGGCACATCTAGCGCAGCACCTATCGCTGCAGGAGTCATTGCTCTCGTTCTAGAAGCGAAGTGAGTATCTCTCTCTTCTCATACACACACACACACACACACACACACAGACACACACTGAATTTACTGAAGTTATGATGTGACTTGGGCATCCTTGGTTTGGCTTTTAAATTCAGCCTCCTCACAACCCATGTCTCCAGCCAGTCCTACACAAGCTGTACACATGAAGTACTGTAGTCCTCTACAACTCTGCCTTATCCATAATTCAGCACAGCTCTACACAACCTCTCCCCCCTCACAAAGGCCCATGAACCACCCACAGCTACACACAACCAATCCTGCACTCAGTGATCTCCTTCTCAGCACTCACACTCACACACACACACACACACACATACACACACACAATAGCTGATGATGCTAATGTATGTAGCTTAAGGGGCTTAAGGTACATAGCTTAATCTTTCTCTCTCTCTCTCTCTCTCTCTCTCTCTCTCTCTCTCTCTCTCTCTCTCTCTCTCTCTGCAGTCATCTATAGCCATGTGCATGATGTGTAGCTGTTTCTGTATGGCGGTGTCATTTGCACTCTTCTTATCCTTTCATGGAGTGTGTGTGTCTGTGTGTGTGTGTGTGTGTGTGTGTGTGTGTGTGTGTGAGTATGAGATAGTGTGTCTGTGTCTGAGCCTGTGTGGTGTCAGTGTGTGTATGTGAGTGTGAGAGCGTGTCTGTGTCTGTGCCTTTGTGGTGTCAGTGTGTGTGTTTGTGTGTTTGTGTGCATGTGCATATGTCCATTCTACATGTCACATTGTGGTGTTCTGTTTACACGACGGCCGCCTCGGTATACGTTTGCTCGTTCAGTGGCCGGCTGGCTCGCTCTTATTTTGACATCTGCCGAGGCCATTGTTGTGAGGCGTGTTAAGCCTCCGGTGAAGGGCCCCGGCTATTGATCGGGCCAACAAACAGACAGCTGCTCCTCACCTTTTGTTTTTACGACGCCAGGAGAGGCTGAGGCCCCTAATGATGTTTGGCCAACGCTGCACGTCACGCCTATCAGAGGCTACTGTATGACGCTCAACCGCCGTTTCCCTGTTTGAAGGGAGGTGGAGGAGCGAGGGAAAGGGGAGGGGAGGGGAGGAGAAAGTGTGGCTCTTCTCTGGAGAGGTGAAATTAGAATTGGAAATATGGCCGCTGGCCCTGCAGTGGCATCATTAGCATAGGAGAGGCGACACCTGTGGAATATGCTAATGAGTGTGGAGAATTAGAATAACATTTTGTTAGTTCACTGCCCCGCTCACTTGTTCTCTAATCTCTGGCGAAATCTCCTCACTCGTTTTACGCAGGCTTTCTCTCTCTCTCTCTCTCTCTCTCTCTCTCACTCTCTTTCTCTCTCTCTCTATCTCTCTCATTCTCTTTCTCCATCTTGATTTTACTCTCTGTCTTTCTCTCTCATTCTATTTCACTTCCTTTGCTTCCTCTCTCTCTCTCTCTCTCTCTCTCTCTCTCTCTCCTGTCTCTCTGGGTGTTATATTAGTTTTGCCTCTATTTGCCTATATTTAAACACCAAGTCTGTATGAGCCATTGGATGTGTAAATATAGTGGGAATGTGTGAGGGTGTGTATTATTAGTCAGTGTGTGAGAGAGTGTTTGATTGGGATTTTAAAAAGAAGTGTTCTTTATTGATGTGCAAGGGATTCAGCATGCATGTCTACTTGTTATGTGAGTGTGTGAACAGCGAAAGATTTCATAAATGTGTGTGTGTCTGTGTGTATTCGTGTACGTGTGTGTGTACTTGACAGTGCTTCTCGGCCTTGAGCTGCTGTGGCCTGTTGTTATTGATGACCGTTGGGGGCTAGAGTTTAACGACTGACCTGTCACCACTGCCAACACACACTCTCACATACACTCACACACGCAAACACACACTCACACACACACTCACTCACACATACCACACAGGCTGTAAAATGGAGCGTAACTCCCTGGAGATCTAGCTGGACAGATGTGTTAAAGGGCTTGTATGAGCTGTCGGGGTTGGTGTGATATATCAGCCTGCTGGACACACACACACACTCACACACACCTCCCCTAAGCAGTAATAGAAGGCTGGCCCCTGGCTGCTGACCGCTGACCACTGGTCCTATCTATCAGAGCAGGGCAGGGGAAAGTGAGAGCTCAGCCCTGTCCATCCGTAGGGTCAAAGGATGACTGGTACACACACACACACACACAGAGTCATAGACTGGATTAGTGTCTGTGTCTGTGTCTCTCGATATACATTTGTATGGAAGATTTTATGTTTCATTAATTGCCATTTTAATTTCTCTTTGTTTGTTAGACTTGGTCTCCCTCTCTCTCTCAATTTAATTTAGTGTTGTTTTATTGGCATGACTGTTAGTACAGTGTTGCCAAAGCATAGCAAGAAAACAAACATGTTAACTTGGAAAATATTAACTTGAACATATTGCAAACATTTTGGAAAAAGGGGTATTATGAACAACCCAGTGCTACTCTCTCTCTTTCTCTCTCTCCCTTTCTCTCTCTCTTTCTTTTTCTCTTTCTCTCTCTCTTTTTCTGTCTGTTTCTTTGACTGGCAGACTGGCGTTAATGCTGGTTGCTCTCGTCGTTTTGTTTGTTTGCTCAGGTGACTGCGAGTGTCCCTTTAAGTCAGTCTCCTTGTCTTTAATTGCTTTTATTTTGGCTCTTGTTGTCTGTCAGACTGTCTGTTTCCTGTTTGTATGTGAGCATGTGTGTCCGCCTGGAGGCCTTTACATTTCTCTCTCTCTTTCTCTCTCTCGCCCTCTCTCTCTCTCTTTCTCTCTCTGTCTGTCTGTCTCCCTCCCTTCCTTTCCTCTCTCTCTGACCCCTCTCTCTTTACACTTTTTGCATGTAGGCTACAACAGTGAGTTTTCAAGTTTCCTCTTTTCAGTTGAGTGTCCAACTAGAGCCAGCAAAGACCCAAGCTAGTCAGTCACCAGGCAACATTATATGCTGTTTGTAGTTTAATTTACCAGCTTCATAGTCATTTTGATGGTCAAATGTCTCATTACGGGGTGAATGAAGGCTCTCCCGGCAGCCCCTGCCGCTGCTAAGCGCAGTTACAAGCACTTGCAGTATGAAAACGAGGGCTGGTGAAAACAAAAGTGAAACTGAATTAAACCGAAATCGTGTTTATCTTGTCAGTCAACATAAGTCTTCCGAAATGATCATTGCTGGTTTCTA
>JAIFZK010000015.1:8682500-8685000 GCA_027481765.1 Tenualosa thibaudeaui | reverse complement strand
TTGTCCGGTTGACAGAGTAATGCTTGTCACAAAGACACACACACACACACACACACACACACACACACAGAAAGAGAGAGGCCTGCCCAGTCCCCCTCATTCACATCTTTATCCTAACCCATTGAGTCCATAGTTTATGGGGTGGTGAAGCTTCTCACAAGTCACCCAGAAACTCCAACAACCACCCCACCCCCCAAACACATACAAACACACACAAACACACACACACACACATACACACAAATTCACTCTTCCCCACCTCCACTTCTGCTATCTGACCCAGAAAAAAGAAGTGCTTTTGAAAAGAGAGAGAGAGAGAAAAGAGAGCAAGGGATGGAGGGAGAGAAAGAGAGAGAAAGAAAGAGAGCGAATGAGAGAGAGAACCAAAATCCACAAAGCAGGCTTAATTTCATTTAATCCCTTTTGATAGAATAGGTGAAACCACAGTAATTATGCTCACAACAATGGATAGAAATCAGGAAAAAAAGAAAGTATCAGACACTTCCCTTCTCTATAGAGACTAAGTGTGTGTCGAGGAGAATGTGTGCGTGTTAGCGCTGAATCTATAGAAAAGATGGGCAAGAGAACAAAAAACACACAGACGTAAAAAATGAGATGAGATTCCAATCCTGCTTTTTGAAAAATGATGCTCGACTCGAGAGAAACTATTAGAATGTTTACATTTGCTGCGTTTTGTTCCGGCACAGAATAATTAATTGCCACCATTTGCAAATTAAAACTACATTACAATGCAATTAAGGAGGCAAATGAGTCCAAGCTCCTTTCTCTTGTAGCCCCAGAGAGAAGTACGGATGCAGAGTGTGTTGGTCTCAATGTAGCTTGTGTGTGTGTGTGTTGTTTACACCCAGCCTGGTGTGTTTATGAATGCCGCCTACGGTTTTGTTTTGTATGCAGTGTTCATTCTATGTCTAATATCTGTGCCTGTGTGGGTCTGTACGTATGTGTGTGTGTGTGTGTGTGTGTGTGTGTATCAACAGATCTCTGCTTATACGTAGATGTAGTGGTTCAGAATGACAGTGTGACTTGTTAGGTGTGTGATGTGTGTCTGCAGTGTGTGTGTGTGTGTGTGTGTGTGTGTGTGTGTGTGCGTGCGATGATGATGTGTGTGTGTGTGTGATGACAGTATAATAGAGGCTGGATTGATGTTGTTGGCATCATCAGTATGGCTGTCTTGACTGGAGGGACACATTCAGTCAGCTGTGAGTGTGAGCTCCGAGCTCCCCTTAGATAAGTGCTACTACCCATCACACCACTACAACAACACACACAGCCCATCATCTGTGTACTTGTCCCTGTCTCTCTCTCTTTCTCTTTCCTCCTCTTTCCACCTCTCTCCTTCTCTCTCTCCCCCCCTCTCTTCCTCTCATCTTTTCTTCCTGTCTGTTTCTTCCTCATCTCACTCTTCCTCTATATTTTCTCTCTTCCTTTCTCCTCTCTTTCCCTCTTTTCCTCTCATCCTTTTCTTTGTGTTTCTTCCTCAGCTCTCTCACTCTACCTATCACCCTCTCTCCATACCCATCCTCTCCTTTTTTTCTCTCTCTCTCTCTTTCCCTCTCTCTCTCCCTCTCTGTCACCTCTAAGCCTGATGCTGTTCCATGAAAGATGTCTATATCGGCGGCGAGCAGCGGACCCGTAAAACATAATTTTTACCATAACCTTCCCTCTTTGGAGAGAAAACAGATATAAAAGTATATAGCGTGTGGTTTACAGCGGGCCCTTCACCTGCCGCTGCCAGCCCACGCGCCACTGATGGATGCCCTGCGCCAGCCGCCTTTTAATTGCTCGTAAATTTAGGGATCTGGGGCCGCTCTCGCACCGTGTCCGTGCCACACTACATCGGGGATCTCCTTGTGCTTCCTGTGTGTGTGTATGGGTGGGGGTTGGGGGGGGGGGGGGGGGTAGCCCAAGGGGAAAATAAAAGCCCCAGCCAATCCCATAGAGGGGAGTAAGGGAGAGAGAGAGAGATGAAGGGAGAGAGAGGGGAGAGAAGGAGGTGAGGGAAGGATAGAGAGAGAGAGGGAAGAGGAGAGAGAGAGCAGGAGGGATAAGAAAAACAGAGGTTGGAGGAGAAGAAAAAATGGAGAGATGGTATGCAGAGGAAGGAAGGTGGAGGTGGATATGGTTATGTGTCTGCTTGTGCCAAAAGGTATGATGTTGTGAGCATGTTTTGAAGGAGAAAGAGGGGGAAAAATCACACACACACACTCACACATACACACACACACACACATAACAGGCACGTTATTTCTATCAAGGCATTTTTAATACGGTAGAGCCACTGAGGGCCATGAAGATTACTGCACATTCCACACACTACAAACCTCAGTGTGTTTACCACACACACACACACACACACACACACACACGAAAGCTCAGTATGTTTAAAAGCCTGCTGGTTGCTTCACAGTGGAAACAACAATTTTGGACCCCTGTTCATATCACCGTGGCAAATTCCAAGGATAACACCACAGCTGTCACA
>JAIFZK010000015.1:8652500-8680000 GCA_027481765.1 Tenualosa thibaudeaui | reverse complement strand
CTGCTGGCGAATAGATTAGCAGGGGCTTTGCTTCTCTGCCCAATACCCCCTCCACACACATACACACACACACACTCACACACACCCACGCACACCATCTTTGGTATTTGGGGGCAGGAAGGCCAAGGTCATGTCAAATAACACACAACCCCCATCTCCTATATACCTGGTGTTGAGACGACCCCAGAGACATACACTCACACAAAAAAGCACACACACACACACACACACACACACACACACACACACACACACACTTGCATGCATTTCTATGCACAACCACACCTTTCCATATTCTACATACACATTTATGCACAGTGTCTTTCACATGTACTCAAATAAACACATACTTGAACTTGGTATGGATGCTGTCTCTTACAGACACACACACACACACACGCACATTCCTTTGTGTCATATATGTAAGCGCCACGAGACAATACTATTGTAAAAGGCGCTGTATAAATAAAATTGAATTATATAAAATTATATGTATATATATATATAGAGAGAGAGAGACTTTTTTTTATTGTATGTAGAACATACTATCTTCACGCAGGTACAGTAGATTCTAAAATACACACCCTAAGATGTGATGTCACTTGACTTAACTACACATGTAAGTACACCTGACTACACATGACTTAACACCAACATGTTTGCACACACACACACACACCACACTCCTAACACGTAGACACAGATTATACAACACGGCGTGCGCTACAACATGCGCTCCCAAAGAAACTTCTCACCGACGCACACACAACTGTGAGGTGCAGTCACTCACACAGTTGTCTGCTCTATTAGATATGCAGTCATCAACTGGATTACAACACACCCGTGCGCACACACACACACACACACACACACACACACACACACACACACAGATGTGTGTTCTTCCAGGCACACAGTAATAGATGAAATCAAAACATAGTTACGTGTATTAAGCATGCCTTCCCACACACATACACACATCCACACACACACACACACACATACACACCTGTACGGGTGTCTGAGGTAGGTCATTTGTCTCCTGTGTGCGTGGATGCTGGGTAGGAGATGTGTTCATTAGGGTGCCTGTTTAATCTGGATGACTGGATCAGGGGGAACCCATCCATTCCTGCCACCCACTGCCGCCCCCCCATCAAACCCCACTTCCATATGGCTAACCCCCCCCCAACTCCTCCTTCACTACACACTCACTTGCTTTAGTCCTCCCCTTCTCCACTCCTCTCTCTCTTTCTCTCTCTCTCTCACTCTCTCTGTTTCTCTGTCTCTCCTCTCTCTCACTTCCCACTTTCCTCTCTCTCTCTCCCTCTACTCCTCTCATACACCCCAATCATTTGTTTTATCTCACCATCTCCAGTCTTCTCTCTCTCTTTCTGTCTCTTCATCTCTTGCCTCTCTTTCTCTTTCATCTCTATCTCTCTTCTCTCTCTCCTCTGTTTTTTTCTCCTTCTCTCTTCCCTTTCTCTCCTCCCCCCTCTCTCTTTCTGTCTTTCTCATTTCCTACTACTACCCATGTTGTAGAGGCCCTGTGCTGTGTTGGGGGAAGGCAATCGTGGGTAATGTGTGAGAATTAAGTGTCCCATCATTCAGACTAGACATGCAATTAGAAAATCCACACTGGATTTTCACCCGACGAGCTCCCAGCCCTGTCACTATAACTCAGACCAGAAACACACACACACACACACACACGCAAATACATACACACATACACCCCCTCCCCAAACAGTCACACACACACATACACACACAAGTTTGTGTGCTGTAAAAAATTGACACATGCACAGGCACAAAACCACACAGATGCATATACTGACAACATGCACCCCCTTCCCTCCCCAGTCACACACACTCACACACACATACCAAGAGGATCCACTTCTAAAATCTAATGAATATGTCCAGGAGCATATCCACACAGCTGGACATGTGTGAGGCTTATTTGGGCTTGTGCTAATAGGAAAAGCATAGCGCATTTGGGCTAGCAGACCCTGCCCCCTACAGTGCATACATACTGCATGCTTGTTTACACTTGTGTCCAGTATGCAGGCAAGCCACAAACAACAAACAATAAATGTGTGCTCAGTGACAAGACACTCGTGTGTTCATGTGAAGAATATAAGACCCTAATGGTGGAGACTGGCAGTGTCTTTTTCTCCGTGTCTGTCATACACACACACAAGCACGCACGCACACACACACACACACACTCACTTCTGTTCTTCTCTCTCTCCGTCTCTCTATTTCTCTCTCTCTCCCTCTCTCTATTTCTCTGTCTCTCTCTCTGTCTCTTTCTCTCTGTCTCACACACACACACACACACACACTCTCCTCGGTGTGGCTTACATATGTCCCTGTCTGTCTTAGTTACACCAGCAGCCAGACACACAGTCTCTCATTCCTGTCTAATTGTTTGAATGTTTGAATGGTCTCCCTACCTCTCTGGCCCTCATGTGTGTGTGTGTGTGTGTGTGTGTGTGTGTGTGTGTGTGTGTGTGTGTGTGTGTGTGTGTGTGTGTGTGTGTGTGTGTGTGATACTGATCTGCTCACCACAAACACACTGATCGCACAGCCATTCTTCCTCCACTACTGGAGACAATGTTTCTTGCCTGGCTCTCTCTCCTCTCCTCTCCTCTCCTGTCCTCCAGATTTCATAACTGCTGTCTGCCTGCTAAGTACAAAATGGTGAATTGCAGACATAGAGAGATAATTGCCATCCGCGCGTGGAGTTTGGCAAGCGCGTCTCCCACAAGGCTCCTGATGAAATGATGCTGCAGCCCCCGAAACTGTCATTCTTAATGAAATGGTAATTACTATCGCCTCGGAACAGCTGAGGGGTCCAGGGAGATGGGGATGGGGATAAACCCAGCAGAAAAAAAGAAAAAAAAGTGTGTGTTTGTGTGTGAGTGTGTATGTGTCTGTATGTGTGTTTGTGTGTATGTGTTCGTATGTGCATATGTTTGTGTGTGTGTGAGAGAGAGACAGAGAGAGAGAGAAAGAGAGAGAGAGAGAGAAGAACAGAAGGGATAATGTGGACAAAAAGTGACACCCCATGCAATGGGACATGTAAAACACTCAGCTAAAATCGGCTGAAACACATTTGTCTGTGTGGCCCCTCTTTCTCCTCTCCATGGCCATTCTGTTGGACAGGAACGAGGGATGGTGGAGGGAGGTGATGGGGGGAAGGGTGGAGGGGTTGCAAGTCGGCTTATTTAGAATCGCCAGGCGGCCTTTTGTAATTGATTGCCTTCTAAGCGAACATGTCTTTAACCTTTGTGGGGTCGGGCCCAGTCGGACGCCATCAGTCCTGTTCCAGTTTGCGCTGCCCATAGTCATTTGTCTTTTGGCCCATTGGATGCTCCGCGCCCAATTTGCTTGCTGGCTTGCAGGCACTCGGGATGTTTTAATTACCGGGGGCTTGTGTGTGTGTGTGTGTGTGTGTGTGGGGGGGGGGGAGTTAAGGGGAATGGCAGATTCGTCGCGGGACGTACCCGCCCCAAACAAAGAGCTCCGCTGTGAGCAGGAGGATCCGCCATGGGCCTCTGCCAGCAGCCCCCAACTCTACGCTGAAACTGAGCCGGCCACATGCCTGGACCAGAGCCACAATGGAGGCTGAGAGCCAGCCAGCGGAGCACGCGGAGAGCTTGACTCGGAGCCAAGATGGGGGACTGAACAGGAGCCAGCTGCATGGGGCTTGAGGAAGAGGCGGGCAGTCGGGGTGGCAGCTGGAGCCGATCCTGGAGCCGGAATGGGAACCTGAGACATAGACGCTGGGTTTGAGGTTTGCCGCGTGCGTGTGTGTGTGTGTGTGCGTGCACTTGTGTGCGCTGCCAGGTAGGAGAGTCGAGATTAAAGACATGCGGGCCTCCTCTGAAGTCCTTGGAGAGCGGTGGTACGCAACCAGCCACAACCTGTCAGGAGTCTCTGGCCTGTCAATCACAGTCTTGGGGTCAGAGGTCGTCCAGCGAGTGCTTTATCACAGAGATAATCAGAGGCAGCTCTCAACACCCACATGGCACACATCTCCATCTCTTTTTCTCTCTCTTTCTCTCTCACTGTCTCTCTCTCTCCCTCTGTTGTGTGCTGGCCCATAACTGACAAGCACACACATGCACACACACAGACACATACACACACACACACACACACACACACACATATACACACTCACACACATATGTAAACAGATAAACACACATACACATATACATGTGCATACACATGCACATGCATTCTTAAACACACACACACTCACATACACTCCAAACCACTGATACACACAGAGCAGTGGCAGACCTGCCAAACTGTGTCCATATCTGATGTATCCAGTGGCAGTCCCATTTTGTTGCCGTGTGGCAGGAGGTTAGTCCCCACGGTAACAGTCGGCACAACGGCATTGGCCAGTTCCTGGACTGTTATACCCTGTTGCACATGTCCATCTGCTGGTTTTGTTGAAGCATTTAGCTAATTCTTCTCCCCTCTCCCTCTCTCCCTCTCTCTTTCTCTTTCTCAGTCTCCCTCCTCTCTGTTTTCATCTGCTAATTTGATGTATTTCCACACTGTCAAGTGTCAGACCTGGGCTCTGCCAAGGTGCTTTAATAATATTGTTGTTGTTAGTAAGCATAACAAGGGAGAGTGTGTTTCTCTGTGATTTTCTGATGGCGCTAATCAGCACGAGGCTGGCTAATGAGGCGTATTATATTCAGGCCATGAGCGGGTCCACTGGGTCAAACCGCAAACTTAGAGCCTGCCGCCACAGTGCGTTTCTACATTTGGACTTAATTTGTCTTCTGTTAACCACTGTCGACTACTCATTACCGTTATGTGTGATTTACAAGTCTTTTTGTGCTCTAAGCTACATGTCAGCATGGCATGGAAACACATAGTGTTTTTTTAAACACGTAGTGGTAATTTATTTAAATACATTTGTATGCTTAATTTGCATGTATGGAATATGTACATGCTGAATATCTTAATGAAGTAAAGCTATGTATATGGATGAGTAGATATCTGCTTATTGACCCTGTATTATCTTTGAACCTCTTGCTGGGCATGCATTCAGTGGACACTTGTTGTGGTTGGGTAGACTAGCTCCATAGACTCCATAGGCCACATCCATAGATATTTCTCTGTTTCTATCTCTATCTCTCTCTCACACACACACACACACACACACACACACATACACACACACACATATTCACATGCACCAACAAACTCACACTAGATATGGATATACCTGATATGCACTTGTACATGATGTTCCCAAAGGAAAATGGAGAAAGAACTAAAGCAAGAGTCAGTTGATTAAGCCGTGGCCTGAGAGGGTAGTACTGGTGCTAGTAGTGCTTGTGTGTTATTGTGTGTTGTATTTATGGGATAGCATGGCCGTGTATGTACATGTGTGCTTTGTATGCATTGTTGGGCTGAATGAATCGTGATTGTATCTCATGAGGAAAAACAGTGTAAGTTTGTATTTTCAACTGCTTGTGTATGTGTGTGTTTGTATGTGTGTGTGTATGAGTGTGTGTGTGCCTCTGAGTGTTTATATGCTTCTTTATCCCTGTTCCTATAAACTGCTTTCAACTGCTTGTGTATGTGTGTGTGTGTGTGTTTGTATGTGTGTGTGTATGAGTGTGTGTGTGCCTCTGAGTGTTTATATGCTTCTTTATCCCTGTTCCTATAAAAGTGTGTGCACATGTGTGTGTGTGTGTGTGTGTGTGTGTGTTTGTGCATATCTGCAGGTATTTAATTCAATCTCGGAATCCCTTCCCTCTCTGCCTTTCTCCCTCGCCCAGACTGGAGGCCATATATCGTCCCCTGAAAGACCCGGGAGTGTGTGAGCTGAGAGGGCGAGCCGCCCTGCTGGGGTTGTAAAGGAGCCCGGGGGCTGTACCCCCGGTCCCTCTCGCGGGCAGATAAATTAATTAAAGAAATCCCCCCCTTTTTTCCCAGCCAATTACTCTGAGCGTGCTCAGTGGCGAGTGGATTGTGTGTGTGTGTGTGTGTGTGTGTGTGTGTGTGTGTGTGTGTGTGTGTGTGTGTGTGTGTGTGTGTGTGTGTGTGTGTGTGTGTATGTATTTTACTAGTGAGACTCAAGCTAATTAAAGATATGGCTCAGTTGCACAGTCTGTGCCCTGACTCACTCTCTCCTTTTCCCTCTCCCTCCTTCGTTCCCTCTCTCTCTCCAAGCCGGGTATCTATCGCTCAGCTCCTCCAGGGGGGAGCTCCATGATAATGTATTTCACGAGAGTCAGCAGGTTGCACTGATATGGATCCGTTTATTGTTTTAGACCCACTCGCAGCCGCAAGATTTCAAACCCCTGTGAAGATCCTTGTGTTGTGTGATGTGTTTGTGTGTGTGTGTGTGTGTGTCTGAGCTGAGCTGAGCCGAGCCTTGTTTGTTTGCTGCTGAGCCTGTGTCTGTATTTCTCAGTGTATGTAACAGTGTAAGTATCAGTGAGCATGTAGGCTGTTATCTTAGCCTACTATTAGCATATGGAGACCAATATGTTTGTGTGTGATGTAAGAGTGTAATGTGAGATGTATTCATACAATACGGTGTGTGTGTGTGTGTGTGTGTGGCTATGCTGGAGCTGCCACAGCTTGTATGGCAGGAGATACTTTTCCTTAGAATGAACACATGATGAGAGAAAGAGAGAGCCGTCCTCCACCAGCGTCTCCCTTAATGATCCCTAATCAACCTCAATAGGCCCTAATGAGACGCTGAATGTGAGGGAGCAGCTGTGGACATGTGACACTGACCTTTGACCCTCCCTCATGATTGGTTGTTTATGTTGAGCGTGGTGGTGTTGGGTAAATAGAGAGAAAGTCAATGGGACAGTCTTCTGTTCCCAGTCTGCTGTGACAGGGAAAGGAGAGTTAGAGATAGATGTGTGTGTGTGTGTCTCTCTCTCTATCTGTCTCTGTGTTATATATTTTTCATTGTGTGTATGAGTGTGTGTGTGGTGTGTGTTAGCATGCACTTGTATTTCTGTTGGAGTGAGCACAAGGGTGTGTGTTTGTGTGTGTGTGTGTTTGAGTGACAGACAGCAGGACAAAGTGAGCTGGCTGGCTGCGTCTGTGTGACACCTCACATCGCCCAGAGGGACTGGGGAAGTGGAGCGCTACACTTCCTGCACAGGCGGGGCCACCCAGTGGGAGCAGGAGTGTGTGTGTGTGTGTGTGTGTGTGTGTGTGTGTGTGTGAGAGAGAGAGAGAGAGAGAGAGAGAACGAGAGACATAGAGCAAGCAAGAGAAAGAAAGAAAAGTGGGTGCATGGCGGTTGGGAGGTGCGGGGTTGGGGTGTTCCAAGTAGGAGCGCAAATGCGTGGACGCCGCTCCACCTCCCTCTGCCGCAGGGGATGAACGAGTGAAGCGAGTCAGTGAGAAAGACAGAGAGAGAGAGAGAGAGAGCAGCCTTCTCTAATGTATAATTCATGCTAAGTAGCAATTTTGATGTTTTGCTAGGGGGATAAAGAAATCCAAGAAAATTCATAAATAAAGTTCCCTCTGATTCTTCCTCTTTTCCTTCTTCTTTTTCTTCTTTTTTTCACCCCCAGTTAATTTATGTTACCACACAATTAGCTGACACAGAATGTGGCGATCTATGGGAGCCCTGGAGTACTGCTCACTGCTCAGTAATAATGCATTGATGCTCTGAGAGATGACCCAATAACAGTGGCCTGGCCTCGCACCAAGAAGGACCGTGCAGGACGCGCGCGTGTGTGAGTGTGTGTGTGTATGTGTGTGTGTGTGTGTGGGGATTAGATCGCAAAGCAGCACAGAATAAAAGCAAAGTGGCTCTTGGGAAGAAGAGAAGAAGTCGTGGCGACCAATGAAATCCAGTTATTAACCCACGCGACCACTATTAGCCAGAGGTGGTGACTAATTTAGGATGTGGCCAAACATCTGACGCCTCGCTCTCGCGCTCTCTCTTTCTCTAAAGTATATGCCTCTGTGCAAGAAACATGCAAGAGAAAACTGTTTACACAATCTGGACTTTGAATTACAATGGAGAGATCATTGACAAAAAAAATAAATAAATAATGCAATCATTTCTTTTTTGCCTCATCAAATTAAATCCATTATAGCCTCTTGAAGCATTTGTTGTTGTTGTTGCTGTTGTTGTTGTTTTTGTTGTCATGGTGTGTGTTGGAGGGCTTTAGCTTGCCCTTGACATTATCCGTGCGTTTGAATCGATGCGATCATGGGCCAGTGACAGAGGCGGCATGGCAAGTTGCCATCCTTGCGGACGCAGCGTCGCGTGTGCCGAATTAGAACAGCTCACCACAAAGAATACTGATTATGTGAGGGGGGGGGCAACGTCAACAACAACAAGGGTGCCTTGGACTTGTGCCAAGAAAAACATGGTTCATACTTGCTTTTTCTGTCAGAAACACCCTTCCAGGTTTTTTTGTCATCGCTGATATGTGTGTGTGTATGTGTGTGTGTGTGTGTGTTTTAACAGTTATTTGTGAAGCTGATCACATTCAAAGAGCCCAAACAAGTAGGTATGCTCATCCACCCCCCCCCCCCACCCCCCCCAAAAAAAAAGAAAAGAAAGAAAAACAAAACATAATCCCTCTGAGGCTGTGAAATAACATTCAACCTCCTCGAACAAAATCAAACCCACAGAGAGAGAGAGAGAGAGAGAGAGAGAGAGAGAAAGAAAATAATGCTCTTTTCAGACACGACAACACAAAGACTATCAACTGTGAAGATCTTTTATCTCTCTCTGGCGTGAACCTACGGCTAATTTACCCACACAGTCACTGAGTGACAGCCACTCTAATGGAGAGGCATTTCCAGCCTCGTCCTCGTAGCCGGTGAGGAGTGAGCGAGGGTCCTCCGTACAGTATATCACTGTTCGTGCCAAACCTGTCATTTCCACCCCAGACGCCTTTTCATTAAGCTTTTTTTTTTTTTTTGGTTAAACTCTGCACTGTCTAATGTGCTTTGACATTTTGGGGATGTTTTTAGGACTACTTATGTTTCCATGGCGCTGTTTGAAGTCCTGATGGTGATTTGTCAAACACAGTGATCTCCTATGTGCTGGCAGGTCCAGAGGAGACTAGGTGGTTTTAAGCAACGATTAGCCCCTTTCATTATGTCTCCGTGACCAAACAGGAGCAGATTTTACCAACCCTGGCTAAAAAGATAAATATTTCGCCTTTTTTCCTCGCGCATAACATGTGCAAATGAAACCAACAAAGAGAGATGTGCCTAAGCCTAGAAGGTCTCTGTATGTGTGTGAGAGACAGTTAATTAAGACCTTGCCTTTAATGCTTATAATTAAGATCTTGTCTTAATTACTTAATTTCCTCAAATTAGCAATAGGTTGTTGTTGTTTTGGAGCAACATTCTATCTCTGTCTATATATCACAGAATGGAGTATCCCAAATGGTTTTAGACATTGTGTTTCTTTGGTCAGAAAGGATATTGATGCCATTATATGATAAATCTGGTTCTTGTATAATTATTAATGACAGAGGCTTCTTAAGTCTGCCACTGAGCAACAACAAGGACCAGATCTGATGCCACAGCCTTTATGTATAGCAATTGCAAGAGAGGATTAGATTGGATAGTGTTTTTTTTTTCATGTTTTTTTTTATTTGTGTTTATTGTTATCAGTTACCATGATCATCTGCCACCCACTCAAAAACACCCACTTAAACATGCCCTTATTCTGATCACACACACACACAGACATAGATACCAGGGTTATTTGAACAAAAACTGTAAGTAAAACACTCAAAGATTGAAAATAAATAAGACAGAAAACTAGCACTGACAAAAACAAAATGTAATTGGAGATACAATCAGCTTTATTTGACTTTCCCATTCAATTTTCATTGCGGTTGCTGTGGTTACTTTTTCTGTCTCTGATCGTTCAAGACTCAAGACAACCTTGAATTAATTTCATTAAAATTTCATTTTGGTGTCATATATTGTTTTAACTTCAATTTTCTAGTTCACAGCTTTCCTTACAACACCTATAAATAAATAAATAAATAAACTAACTGACCTAAAGAAAATCGCCAAATTATTACATGTGGCAAATAATCTTTATATAATTAAAATTAAGAAAGATTTATTTTTATAAGAACTTCACCAGGGTCTGTCACCTGTGCTCTTCTGCCTTAATAGTTTAGGCATTTGATCACAAACACTCCTAGCTCAGCAAGAACGGTATCCTGCATATTAGCCTGGTCACGCCTTCCTACGCATTTCAGCACGATTAGCATCTCCCAACATTGTTAGTCTGGATTTGATCCCATTGAGCTTGTTGTCTCAGGAGGCATTTTAACTTGTCCAATCAGCGAACAGAGGGAGGGGTTGTGAATGTAGAGCTAGAATTGTAACGCATAGACTAAGACCCAAATGCAGATCGATACAAAAGTTTATTTACAAAGTTCAAAAAAAGCAAAAAGGGAAAAAGCTCAGAAGATCGATAACCAACAGGTGCAAATAATCCAACAAAAAATCCAAAAACTGAGTTAGGGAAAAAAACACACAAAAGATCAATTCTCCAAACTAGAAATTCAAATCCAAAAGTATCCAACGGGGGAAGGGCAAAAACAGCAGTACGCGAACAGGCACAGGTAATCAGGACTTAGCTGACAGAAAAATACACAGGACTCACGGAACATGGTCAGACAATCAGACAAGGAGTAAGGAAAGAGCTGGGGAATATATAGGGAACAGGGCAATGACACAAACAAGGAACAGGTGAAAATCATTACAATAATCAAGGACGTGAAGACCGGGTGCAGAGCGGGAAGAGGGAAAGGGGCAGGGCAGACAGCAAAACACGAGCACATGGAAAAGGTAAACAAACACGTAACTTGCAACACTTAATTAGACCAGTAGGAGGCCGGGTGGTAGAGAGCAGGATCATGACAGTACCCCCCCTCTAACGGACGCCTCTTGGCGTCCCTTGGGTAGAGGAGGGATGTTGGCGGCGGAAGTCTTTGATAAGGTTGGGGTCTAGGATGTGCCGGGCCGGAACCCAGCACCTCTCCTCAGGACCGTAGCCCTCCCAGTCAACGAGGTACTGGGTGCCCGGCCCGACGACTAACGCCCAAAAGTCTTTTAACAGTGTAAGCCTCGGATCCATCTATGAGGCGGGGGAGGTGGGGAGCAGGGGTGGATGCATGGGGCTACAGATAAAGGGCTTGATGCGGGAGACATGAAAAGAGGGGTGGATGCGCGTAAGGGATAAGGGAGTTTAAGACGGACGGCTGTGGGACTGATGACCTTGGTGATGGGGAAAGGACCGATGAATCGTGGGGAAAGTTTGCGGGATTCGACCCTCAGAGGCAGGTCCCGTGTGGACAACCACACCCGTTGGCCTTGACGGTAGGAGGGGGCTTGGGAGCGACGTTTGTCGGCCTCGGTCTTCATCCGGACACACGAACGGAGAAGGTTGGAGCGGTTCAGCTTCAAGGTCCGCCGACAGCGCCGGATGAATGCCTCGCGGAAGGTACCCCAACCTCCTCCTCCTGGTCCGGGAACAACGGGGTTGGTAGCCCAAGGAGCATTCAAGGGGATTTGCCCGTGTCGGAATAAACAAGGGAAATTATGGCGTATTAGACCCCAGGCAACTGTAGGCTCCAGGCGGATGTGTTCGGAGAAACCATGCATCGCAGCACGGTCACTAATGACTGGTTCGCCTCTCGGATTGTCCATTAGTCTGTGGGTGAAAACCAGAAGAGAGACAAACAGAAGCACCAAGCAATTTACAAAAGGCTTTCCAAAAGGCTGAGGTGAACTGGGGCCCCCTGTCGGACACCACTTCTACAGGGAGACCATGGATACGGAAAACGTGTAGCGTCATGAGTTGGGCAGTCTCCTTGGCTGAGGGGAGACCGGGCAGAGGAACAAAATGAACAGCCTTGGAGAAACGATCAACTACTGTGAGGATGGTGGTGTTACCGTCAGAAGAGGGCAAACCAGTCACGAAGTCTAGTGCGATGTGGGACCAGGGTCTTCGGGGAATGGCTAGGGGTTGAAGCAATCCGGCAGGGGGTCGATTGGAGGACTTGTTCTGTGCACACGTAGGGCAGGACTGGACAAACTGGACGACATCACTCTTGATGGATGGCCACCAGAAGCGTCTTTCGATGAAGGCCTGGGTTCGACTGGTACCGGGATGGCAGGAGAGTAGAGAAGAGTGCCCCCACTGCAGAACCTGTGGACGAACAGAGCTGGGAACATACAGACGGTTAACAGGACATTGACTGGGACCCGCCTCGTCTGCTTGAGCCGCCACAACGAGTGACTCAATGTCGAGGCGGGCCGCTCCAACAACACGACTGGAGGGGATGATGGGTTCTGGATCTGGACTCTCTCTGCCGGAGGTGAACTGTCGGGATAATGCATCGGGTTTAGTGTTCTTGTGACCAGGACGGTAAGAGAGTGTGAAGTCAAAACGAGAGAAATAATGACCAGCGTGCCTGTCGGGGTTTAATCTCTTTGCTTGACTAATATATTGTAAGTTCTTGTGGTCTGTCCATACGAGAAATGGGACTGGGGCGCCCTCCAGCCAGTGTCTCCATTCCTCCAAGGCCAATTTAACGGCCAAGAGCTCCCGGTTCCCCACATCGTAGTTTTGCTCTGCCGGAGAGAGGCGGCGGGAGAAGAAGGCACACGGGTGGATACGGTTGTCCTGGGAGAAACACTAGATAGGACTGCCCCAACGCCCACCTCGGAGGCATCGACCTCGACGATAAACTGACGCTCAGGATCAGGTTGGGTCAGGACAGGGGCTGAAGTAAAACGACTCTTTAATTCTCCAAAGGCTCTCTCTGCCTCTGACGACCAGAAAAACCTGACCTTTGGAGAAGTCAAGGCAGTGAGGGGGGCGGCGATGGTGCTGAAGTTTCGGATGAAACGCCGGTAAAAATTGGCGAAACCCAAGAAACTCTGCAGACCTCGGCGAGTAGTGGGTGTAGGCCACTCCAAAACCGCTCACCTTCTGCTGGTCCATCTGGATGGACCCCGAGAAATAACGTGGCGAGGAAGGAGACTGACTCTGGTGGAATTCACATTTCTCGGCTTTGACATAGAGTTGGTTATCTAGGAGGCGTTTCAGGACTGTTCGAACGTGGACAATGTGTTCTGACAAGGACCTTGAAAAAATCAGGATATCGTCCAGAAAAACAAAAACAAAATGATTCAATAAATCTCTAAGAATGTCATTGACCAACGCCTGAAAACGGCGGGGCATTAGTAAGACCAAAAGGCATGACGAGGTATTCATAATGTCCAGAAGTGGTATTGAACGCCGTCTTCCACTCATCCCCTCACGTATGAGGAACAGGTGGTATGAGTTCCGCAGGTCTAATTTTGTGAAAACCTTGGCCTTGCAGGAGCTCAAGGCAGATGACATGAGGGGAAGAGGGTAACGGTTCTTTATGGTGACATTATTCAAACCACGATAATCTATGCATGGTCGGAGCGAGCCATCCTTCTTAGAGACGAAGAAGAAACCCGCTCCGGCAGGGGACGAGGACGGGCGGATTATACCAGCAGCAAGGGACTCCCTTATGTACTTGTCCATGGCCTCTGTCTCGGTGCGGGACAGAGAGTAAATACGCCCCTTAGGCGGGGAGGCGCCAGGAAGGAGGTCGATGGCACAATCATAGGGTCGGTGAGGGGGCAAGGAAGAGGCGCGGGACTTGCTAAAAACTAGCTTGAGGTCCATGTAATCTGGGGGTACAGCAGACAGATCAGGAAACTCCTCGGGTTGGACAGGGACAGACCTCACAGAAACACTAGGAACAGGGAGACAGTTAGCCTGACAGGTAGGAGACCAAGCAATAATTTTACTCTCCTGCCAGTCTATATGGGGATTGTGTTTGATCAGCCAGGGGTGTCCTAGGAGGACAGGAGAGTCAGGAGAGTCAATGACAAAGAACCTAATCGATTCGCAGTGGGTGTGGAGCAGACAGAGACTCACCGGTATGGTGACCTGACGGACAGTGGCCAGCTTGACTCCCGTTAAGGCGGCACACCAGGGGCACCTTGAGATTCTCTACGGGCAGCCCCACTGGCTCACCAGACCGGCGCCGACGAAATTCTCCTCCGCACCCGAATCGACGAGGACCTCCGTCTCTTGTCGCTGTTCTCCCAGGTCAGGACAGCAGGCAGGAGGGTTCGTTGGGCTGGTGAGGGGTTAGTGATAGTGGCGCCACCCGCACCCTCTCACGGGTGAGCGTGGGCTTTTACCGGCAGGCGGCGAGATAGTGTCCGGGCTTGCCACAGTATAGACAAAGGTGGGCTTGTAGCCTTCGCCGCCTCTCCTCCACACTCAGACGAGTCCGGTCCACCTGCATGAGCTCTGGGGTTGCCATGACGGGAGATGATGAAACGGGGTGACGAGACGAGGAATTCTCTACTCACAGCTCCGAAGCCCTAAATCGCCGACGTTGTTGGAGCCTGGTGTCGACTCGGATGGCCAGATTGACCAACCCTCGCAGGTCTCAGGCAGATCATGGGACATTAACTCATCTTTCAATTCTTCCGAGAGACCGCTTAGAAAAGTGTCGAACAATGCCTCCTTATCCCAGCCGGATGCGATAGCCAGGGTCTGGAAGTCTATGGCGAAGTCCGAAACAGAACGGGAACCCTGGCGAGGTGGAGCAGCTCCCGAGCAGCCTCGTGCCGTGTTTGGAACGGTCGAAACCCGCTTCATCTCGGAGGCGAATTCTCGAAAATCATCGCAGGATGGGGACTCCGCCTCCCAAACCGCCGCTCCCACTCTCGAGCTCGCCCTGACAACTGGGTGATGACATAAGCCACCTTGGCTCGCTCGGTGGGAAATGACCCGGTTGCAGGCTAAAAATCAAGGAGCACTGGGACAAAAATGAACGACAGGTACCAGGCTCACCGGCGTACCTCTCGGGAGGAGGCAGTCTAGGTTCGCGGAACAACGATGCCGCTTGAGCGGTTGGCGCTGGAGCTTCAGGCTGCACGGAGAAACCCAGGGTCGGCTGGAGGGGTTGAACCCTGGAACTGAGGTTCCGTATCTCGGCCCTAAGGTCTTCGATCTGCGCCTGATGCCGCCCAACAGAGACCCATGTTGTTGAATCGCCGAAGAGAGTTGTCCTGGATCCGCTGGGTCCATCTTCTTGGTCTGATTGTACTGTAACGTACAGACTAAGACCCAAATGCAGATCGATACAAAAGTTTATTTACAAAGTTCAAAAAATGCAAAAAGGGAAAAAGCTCAGAAGATCGATAACCAACAGGTGCAAATAATCCAACAAAAAAAATCCAAAAACTGAGTTAGGGAAAAAAACACACAAAAGATCAATTCTCCAAACTAGAAATTCAAATCCAAAAGTATCCAACAGGGGAAGGGCAAAAACAGCAGTACGCGAACAGGCACAGGTAATCAGGACTTAGCTGACAGAAAATACACAGGACTCACGGAACATGGTCAGACAATCAGACAAGGAGTAAGTAAAGAGCTGGGGAATATATAGGAACAGGGCAATGACACAAACAAGGAACAGGTGAAAATCATTACAATAATCAAGGACGTGAAGACCGGGCGCAGAGCGGGAAGAGGGAAAGGGGCAGGGCAGACAGCAAAACACGAGCACATGGAAAAGGTAAACAAACACGGAACTTGCAACACTTAATTAGACCAGTAGGAGGCCGGGTGGTAGAGAGCAGGATCATGACAAGAATGCTATCAGTCAAGGCAGGCTATCGCTCAAGGGCTGATCCAGTTATTTTAAACTTAAACACCTCTAGCAAGCAATTGAATCTCTCTACCGAATGTCCAGACCCTGTGTAAAGTGGAGAACGAGGGCCTGGTTTTATTACCAGGCTAGTCTGATATAGTTTCATAATTTCACCCAGTTTATTCACATTTTTATAATCATTCTATAAGTTTTATTTGGAGAATACATGTATGGTTCCTGATCAGGCAGGCATGTCGTGTTGGAGAGGAGGGATCAATCAGTGCAGTTACACGCATGGAGAAATGCAATGTCTTTGATTCCATTCATGTGCTCAATAGAATTTCGATGACCCATCTCTATTGATAAATTCCAATTATAATTAGATGTCTCGAGTTACATCACAAGGTGAATAATCAGACTGAAATCCATTTATTTGTTTGCACATAATCGCTCTGACTGGAGACAGGCTCCCAGTCCTTCTTGCTGCTACCTGTAATTTGCACAGATGTGGCGTGGGGCTGAAGATGAAAAATGGTTCAGCCAGTCTAAAGGGGTGGGGGTCGGAGGGCCAGCCAATAGGACGGTGGCTTCACTCGTGCATTCCTGTTGCCTTAATTAGGCACTGTTGGTGCCACAGAAGGTGTCAGCGAGCCTTTTGAGCGGGGCAAACAGATGGTGTCCCCTCTTTGAGGTCCCTGCCAATGCCCACTCTTGGCCGCTCCTGGGAAAATGACCTAACTCTCGGGTAGCCGCTTAGTGAGGCTTGAGTGCTTCTTTAGAGGCAACTCCATCAAGGAATTAGCAGGACGTACCATTGCAAGCAGGACGGAGGGGGGGAGGGAGAGGTGACACCACTCTGATCACCTTCTTGAGGCTGTGATTGCGTGTATGCAAGTGAAATGTGTGTGTGTGTATTGGTTCATCACTGACATCCTCCCACTCTCCCTCAGATGCGACCCTGAGGGTGCAGTCCGCCGCCCGACAGGGCCGTGTGATGGTGTGGAGCGTCCGTCCACTTGGGGATAAAGAGCAGGAGTGAGTTAGAGGGTGAGAGGGTGGACGGCCCCCGCCTGAAACAGATGGTGTGAAGAGAGCCGCCGAATGCTGGCCCCTGGGAGGTCACGAGGGGACAAAAAGTGAAAGGGTCCCCAGACAGTTACAAAAAAAAGGCCCTGGGAGAGGGAGACAGAGAGAGGGAGGGAGGGAGAGAGAGGGGAAGAAAAAGAGAGAAAGTGAGAAAGGGGGGGAAAGAAGGGGGAGCCAGCCCGTGCTGAACAAAAAAATAAAAGAAAGAAAAAAA
This sequence comes from Tenualosa thibaudeaui, assembly GCA_027481765.1. Classification (NCBI taxonomy): domain Eukaryota; kingdom Metazoa; phylum Chordata; class Actinopteri; order Clupeiformes; family Clupeidae; genus Tenualosa; species Tenualosa thibaudeaui. Next base: position 8,662,987 of record JAIFZK010000015.1, on the reverse strand, counting down.
AGGGTTGTGGAGAGTGAGTGAATGAGCGAGTGAGTCATTTTTTTTTCTTTTATGCACTTTCTTGCCTCTCTCTATCTCTTTCACTCTCTCTCTCTAACTCTCTCTCTCTCTCTCTCTCAGCACTGGTCAGGCAGAACCCTGAAAGGAAGGGCTCTGAGAATGTGATTGTGTGTGTGTGTGGGGGGGTGTATTTGAGAATGCAGAGAGACAGAGAGATTTTGACATGGGAAGGTGGTGGGTGGGGGTGAGAGAGAGGGTGTTGAAGGGCTGAAATACAGCGGGTGCGTGTCTCTCTGTGTGTATGTGTGTATGTGTGTGTGTGTGTCTGTGTGTGTGTGCGCGTGCATGCTACTGAGAGCAAACTGTTGGGCAGCTGCCTCTCACTCAGAGGTCTGAGATCTCCGGCCTCTCTCTCTCTCTCTCCCTCTTTCCTCTCTCCTCTTTGTAGGCAGTCACTTACTATGAAGTACATCTGCACTACATGGGATATCATGATGTTACTGACCTCATCTGTTTGCTTCTACTGTTGGTCTCCCATCTCAGTAAACTGGTCTCCCACATCAGCTACTCTCTTCAGCAGAGCTCTAGTGTGGATACTGATGCTTAAGTGGATGCTAATGCACACTGCTTCTGTTGTGTTGTTCCTTCTTGATCCCTGTTGCTGGTCTCCGCTAATCTCTGGTGTCTGCTAGTCTTGGCATGGAGCTGTTGGCTGTTCTTCTCTCTGCTGCTTGTCTCTGTTGTTCTCTGTCACCGGCCTGAACTCTCCACTGATGTTTTCGCACCTCTGCTTTTGGTTTCTACTCTCTGAGGCATGTTATGTGTCTAGTTTGATTGGCTGCCCCCTGCTGTCAGCTGCTCTCTGCTATACACTACTCTACTAAATACCACCCTGCCATTTTGTACTCGATTCTGTTGTACTCTCCTCTAGTCAATTCTACTCTACTCTACACTACTCTGTTCTCTGCTCTACACTACTCTACTAAACCCTACTCTACTCGACTCATAATTCTGCTCTACTCTATTCAACACTACTACACTACCCTTCTCTAATTGAACTACTCTTCTCTTCTCTGGCCTTTCTCACTCTCATACTCTCTTCTGGTGATGTGTAGAATTATTTTTATACTTATTGTGACATGAATCCTTTGTATCTTTTCTGTTGTTTGTGTGTGTGTGTTTATGTGTGTGTGTGTGTGTGTGTGTCCACAGCAGTAAATCTGCATGGCTATCTGATGGAGGGTGTGTGTGAGTGTGTGTATGTGTGTGTGTGTTGACATTCTTTATGCAAACTGTTATTCCAATGCATCTCCAGACATATTTAGAAATAGCTGAAAAAAGAGAACACAGTTCATTCATTAAATCATGAATTTTAAGTATCATTCACACTAGTTGCTGCTTCTGTTTAAGTTTGCGTTTTTTGGGAGTGACTTGTTTACTTCTCGTCCTTGTGTTAAAGTCTTAACATGCTTTTCAATCATTTGTTTTTCACACGTGCAGCAGAGACACACCACGGCTCTGTAATTTGCTTATTGATCGGCAGCAAAAACCACTTTACACACTTTGTTCGTGGGGAGAAGTGTCAGTGTGTGTGTGCCATCTGCTGAGGCTGAAAACACACACAAATTCACACACACACAGAAATGTCTCACAGAATCAAACACACACATACACACAGGCACACTCACACACCGGCACACACACACCCATACACACACACACACACAGGCACGCTCACACACCGGCACACACACACACACGCACACACATTTGTGCACACACACATGCACCCACACACGCACATACACATACATATAAACACACACACACACACACACACACACACACACAGGCACATTCACACACCGGCACACACACACACACGCACACAAATTCGTGCACACACACACGCACCCACACACGCACATACACATACATATAAACACATACACACATACACACACATATAGTATATATATTTACAGACACAATGTGTGTGATAGTGGTGAGGACAGGAGTTTACACACAGATACACACACTGTGATAGTCAGGAGAAGAGGTTGTTGTTGCAGTGCAGTACCCTATCAGGATGAAACATATAAAAACACTATTTTCATCATCTGCAAAGCAAGCAAAGACCAATCTTATTTTATTCTGTGTCCTCCACAAAAGCACACACACACACACACTCACACACACCCTCCATCAGATAGCCATGCAGATTTACTGCTGTGGAGCGAGGGGCCAGCTGTATCGATCTGCTGAAGCTGTGGCTTTAATGGGCCGGCGAACTGCCTTAGCGGGATGGCTGCTGCGAGTGCCGCTGCCATATTTAATCACTAAAGAGATGAAGGTGACAAGGTCTGCTCTCCGACGCTCACCCTTTTATTGCCAGCCGCTCCACAATGCACTGTAAAACCCCATGTCACTGTCAGGGGGAGAGGAGGGTTGGAGGTTGAGGAGCTAGGCAAAGTGTGGGTGTGGGTGTGGGTGGGTGGGGGTGGGGGTGTTGAGGAAATGATGGCCAAGCCAAAAACAACATTGTCCCAGTAAAATTGTCCTCTGCCCTTGCTCTGGCCATTAGCATTGAAACAGATGAGGCAGAAGACAGCGGGCAGAGGAGAGGAGGAGGAAAAGAGAGAGAATGAGAAGAGGAGAAGGAGAGGGGAGAGAGGGAGAAGCAAGGAGGAGGAGAGGGAGAGAAAGGACAAAGGACAAAGTGATGTTAAAGAGTCAAGAAGGGAAGAGATGAAAAGAGAGTGGATTGGAGTGGAGAGGATAGAAGAATATAACACTCTTTCCAACACAATCCATGCGTTTGACTTTGTGTGTTTCTTGCATTGCAAGTGTAGAATTGTGTCTCCATTTCTCCAAACACACAACTCCAATAAGTCCATCCCTCCCACACCCTTCCCTTTAGAAATGAATGAGCTCATTAGTGTTGATTACTAAGAGTGTGTGCTTGTGGTATAGGCCAGGCTCAGGCTCGGCAATAAGACTGGGATGTTAGGGTCTTATCCCAGCAGTGTGGCTGGTGAAATGCGGCGTTCTGAAAGCAGACCCCCTCTCAGACAACATAAGAATCACCGTGTTTTGCCTTCCCAAGCTGTGCTTTGCTTAAGAGTGAATAATGGGACTTGATTACAGTCTATGAGACGGCACATTGCTTAAAATCAATTCTCTGAGCAATTACCAAGAGCAGGCCAACGCTGCCACCACACACACACACACACACACACACACTCCATAACCCCCCCCACCCCCCCACCCTTTTCAGCTTGGTATAATAGGAGGTGATTGTGTCAGAGGACAACACCATCCCTGGCTTGTTGCCTCTTCATATAGAGCCATTAATGTGGTCACTAAATCGCCCCCTGTTGTCTTTTACACAAGCGTGCGCACACACACACACACTCCGAGCACTCACAGGGACAGAGAGACATATACTGTAGGCCTATATGCATACATCTACATACCTACACCTACAACAGTGTCTGTTGCTTGGTTATGGTATTCATTAACAGTATACTTATATGAGCAGAAATAAGATGTGACTATGCCAAACCCAATTAGCCCCCCCACATGTACCAAAGTCTTGGTGCTTAGACTAAATCTGTTCAAATCTTTCTCAATCTCCCTAACTTCCTCTCTCTCACACTCTTTCTCTCTCTCTCTCTCGGTCCCTCTCTTTCTCAGGTATGGCTTTGGACTCTTAGATGCCGGTCTGATGGTCCAGCAGGCTCTACTGTACCAGCCTGTCTCACCTCAGAGACTGTGCTCCTTTGACATGACCCTTGACCCCGTCAGGTACGATCAACTAGAGCTCATAACGTAGTGATGACTGTCAGACCATCAGGCCCATAGTCGCTAAAGTGGGTGTAATATTAAAGTAATTGCTGTAAAGACTTGAGTGGGTCTTGAGTGGGTACAACTGTGATTGGAGAATGACTGGATTTTTAAACTCGCTCACTTTTTAACCACAGAGCCTCTGTTCATAAGCAGAGGCTCTTAAAGAAAACATTTGGACATAAACATAAACATTTCTCCACACTTACTATACATCAGTTAGACAATTCTTGTGTATAATGTCATATGATAGATGCTCTAGTATGTGTGTACAGTTTATTTTTATCCTTAATATGTACCCTGACGTCTTTAATATTAGACTGTTTCAAACATCGAAATTTACTATTTCAACTGAACAACCATTTCAGACACAGGCATCATCGATGACCAAAAGCTGTGTTTGCAGTGGTTGCAACAACAGAGTTATTTGATAACACTTTAGATAGCACACACATATTCACCATGAACTAGCAGCTTACTAATGTGCATATTATTAACATATTATTAACTAGCCATTTGTTAGTCATTACAAATCACTTATTTATACCATATTCTTCATTATAATAAATCACTAACCAAGAACTTCTCCAATATTACCTGCTGATTACTTCTTATTCATAGTAAGTAAGCTGGATCTTGTATATAAATTATGATCTCAATATGCTTTGCTCACTAAGGGGCTTATAAGGTGGTAGGACAACAGTTATTCTCAGGAACAGTTATTCTCAATCAAAAAGACATAATATTATTTGGACACTATTAGGCACTTGTAGTTTTTGTTTTTTGATCCTATGAATAGACCATCTTTTCTAAATATTATTGAAGGACATTTACTGTTGCTGTTGCTGCATTATACGCCCCATACTAACCAAAGCATATTAAGATCATAATTCTTATACAACAACTAACTTTCTAACTATAAATAATAGTAATTAGGAGTTTATATTGGAGAAAATTAGTTAATGGTCTACTATGAGTAGAACAATTTCACACAGAGTAAGGTACTAATAAGCAGAGGTGGAAAAAGCGCTGAAGAATTAAAGTGAAAGGCAGAGCAAATCTTAGTGCTTAGTGAGACATGTTGTTCGCTCCAAATAAAAATGAGTTTAACAGCGATCAGTGTGCAGTGATTTTGACCTTTCATTTACGCAATGTACTTTTTGTCCTTTAAAGTACAATGTACTTTATGCCCTCAACATTTGAAAACACGCATAGACTCTTTTTGGTTGATAAAGATGGCCCTCTACATATTACAGTAGCCGATAGGCTATTTTAAAGATGCCTACAACCTATTATAAAACAGATGATATTATAGTCTATTCAATAGCCATTCAATTGGTTATACTTAATTCTTATTCTTTGGGTAGACTTAAATCTTAATTCATTTATTTTCATTAGTTATAGCATATAGTGTACAGTTCAGTTATCTTACTTATATTCTATACCATCCTGCCCTCTGATACCCTGTCTTTCCTCTCCTAACTCCCCAAGATAGGTACATTGTTCTGAAATGTTTTCAGCCCTGGATAAAATAAGTCAGTAAGTTGTTATCATGACTCAATTGCAGTAATGTGAGTAAATGCAATTCATTGCTTTCTACCTCTGCTAATAAGTGATTAGTAATGACTAACAAATGCCTATTATGTTATCAGTTTGTATATTAATAAGCTGCTAGTTTATGGTAAATATGTGTGTGTTACCAGTTGTTTTTTGTAGGACTCACCCTTGATCAGTGGTAGGTACACTTGTTAATTAGTGTGAATGTTCCCACACTCAGGCTTCTGTCTGCGGGAGGAGAGGTGACCGTGATCATCCAATCAGAGGCATGCAGTGGGGCAACCAATCAGATCAATACTCTGGAGCATGTCCAGGTACATATGCAGACACTTGCACCTACACACATATGCACCTACACACACACACTCACACACTTGCTAACAGGTGCATTTCTCCCATCTCACAAAGGCTGCTGTATGCACATATGCACATATTCTGCATTCCTTTCACACACACACACACACACGCACACACACACACACATTTCACATGAATCCTTCCCTCAGTGACGTAATCGCCATCTGTGCAGTCATTAAAGTCCACACATAAAGTGTAAATGCAGAGTGTGCAAAAATTTCACACACACACAAGACATCTACCCAACCAAGAACCTGTTACAGACATCACACGTGACAACACAGTCACTGACATCAGGTGACAAACACAGTCCCAGTCATGGAGTGTATTTCATTACTAAAATAGAAATTTTGTGTCAATTTAAGCTTAGTTGAAGTTGAGCTTGAAGCTCTCCCTGTGCTCTTGATAAACCTGTTTTCCCATTGAGTTGATTCATGCTGGAATCTACCCCCCTGGTCTCCATAGGTAACAGTGAGCCTCAGTAGCGTTTGCCGTGGTGACCTCTCCGTGGAGATGACCTCTCCGTCCGGCACACGCTCCCTCCTGCTGGGTAGTCGTCCTAACGATGCCTCAGAGGCCGGCCTGAACTGGACTATGATGAGCGTACAGTTCTGGGGAGAGGCGGCCCATGGAAACTGGACCCTGAGGGTCTGTTGGCATTTTACTCCCTTCCTGCTCCTTTACTGCTCATCCCTTCATTTCTCTCCCTCCCACCACTCATCCCTCTATTTCTCTCCCTCCCACCACTCATCCCTCTGTTTCTCTCCCTCCCACCACTCATCCCTCTATTTCTCCCCCTCCACTTCTCATCACTTAATTTCTCTCCCTCCCATCACTCATCCCTTCATTTCTCTACCTCCCATCACTCATCCCTTCATTTCTCTACCTCCCATCACTCATCCCTCCATTTCCTTCCCTTCCACCACTTATCCCTTCTTTTCTATCCCTTCCACCACTCATCCCTCCATTTCTCTCCCCTCCAGTGAAGAGCTGTATGTGTGTGTGTGTGTTGGTATTTGTGCACTTTACACTCAATCAATTGATAGATAGATGTAGTACAATACTTACTCCAGTCCTTCAGTATGCAGAAATTGTACTTGTAGAGTACACTCTGGGTGAGGGTATAGGGGCGTTAAGAGAATCAGTCTTATTGGCCAAGTGTATTTACACACACACAGTCGTAAATTAGTAAGACACACAGTGAGGTGAAGCATGCACTAACCCAGGGCAGTGGTCAGCCTGCTATAGCAGCCCCCGGGGAGCAGTGAGGGGCTAGGTGCGTCAAGGGCACTTCATCTGTGGTCCACTGGCCAGGGATCGTACTGGCAACCCGTCGGTTCCGGGCCGAAGTTCTAACCAGTAGGCCCCAACTATGATTGTAACTGTGAACAAAGATTTAAAGACACACACACATACAGATGCAGAGGTATACACACAAATGCGCACACACACTCCCACAGTCATTTTTCCTTTCCTTTCCAGCTTGTGTTTTCATTTGTTTCATAACCTCATCCAGATCACACGTTTGTGTGTGTGTGTGTGTGTGTGTGTGTGTGTGTGTGTGTGTGTGTGTGTGTGTGTGTGTGTGTGTGTGTGTGTGTGTGAATGTGTGTGTGTGTGTGTGTGTGTATGTGTGTGTGTGTGTGCGCATGTGTGTGCACATGTGTGTGTGTGCACATGTGTGTGTGTGTGTGTGTGTGTGATCAAATAGCTTTGATTCAATTACCTCTATGCCTACTGGATGGCTGCCACTCACCACCCAGTGGGAAACAACCTGACAGATAACAAGAGCACCCGCTCACAGGGTAGTCCTTTACAGAACGTGTGTGTGCGTGTGTGTGTAGGTGTATATTTTATGTTGTTTATAGGCGATTATGCCTCTCTTTGTTTGTGTGTGAACATGATTCTTTATGTTGTTGTTTTTTTGTTTGTTTGCATGTACAAGATAGATGTGTTTCATTTGTGCATGCACCAATTGTATATGTCCATCGGCACTATGCATGTGTTGGCATGGGTGTGTAGGTGTGTATATGCTTGTGAGAATGACTGTTTGTGTGTGTGTGTGTGTGTGTGTGTGTGTGCGTGTGCGCGTGTGTGTGTGTGTGTGTGTGTGTGTGTGTGTGTGTGAGAGAGAGAAAGAGAGAGAGAGGGAGACTGTGGGCATAGTAGAAAGATAAGTGGAAATGGAAAGCAGTCTGAGGTTTATAAGGTCTCTGTGCTAAAGAGATGAAAGGGCTGCATCTCCTCCCCCTCTTTCTCTCTCCCCCCACACCCCCCAACCCCATGCCCTCCCTCCCACCTGCCACCTCAACACCCCCTCCCACAGATTTACTTCCTCCTTCGTGACCAATTACAGCAACCCAGTGTGTTCCTGGCAGAACATGCATGCTGCCTCTAACACGGGTTAGCCTGAATCACACACCCCAAGCAGAAAACAGACTGGCAGACTGGAAATACATCAAGAACCCACAGTGTACATTTACCGGCAACTCCTGTATTACACACATCATTAACATTGCACAGATCATATAATGAAGTGTGTGTTGTCAATGGCAGGGATATTTACATATAAAGACGCAACAGAGATTTACATCACATTTTCATAATTGTGGTGCTAGGTAGACAATCTATAATTGAGATGGTGGTATTTGATGACAGCAATTAGTTATACAGGTTCAGCCATAGATTCTGCACATTACATTTAGTATACAGAACACAGATAATCAAATCAGTTATATATTAGTCATCAGTCAGATGATCTGTAGGTGTTCTGTAGGTCTATGAAGTCTTACACAGGGAAACAGCTTGCCTTTCGCTGACTCCTGCTCTCCTGCAGAGGGACTACCAACCAGGCATATTCTTTTTTTATTACCATGTGGACTAGATGTAGTGGAGGGCAGTACAGCAGCCTGCCTTGATGAAGTATGATAATCTTACAGTAGATTACATCAAGTTAGACCTGTACATATACTGCACATATACTGTACATATACATATATACTGTACTGTACATATACTGTAGAGGTGTTGAGAGCTGTAGGCCTGTAGCATGTTCAGCATGGTCAAGCCAACCTCCTCTCACCCCAGTCTCACAGGGGTGTCTTACACAGACTCGGCCCACAACTGGCCCACAGTCGTCCCAGTCCGCTAGGCCCATTCCAGGCTTTGTGTCAGCTTCTAGTCTGTGTTTCTGCTCTTCTTTAGGGGAGCACTAGATCCTTAACTCCCCCACCAGTCTCATCTACAGATATAATTTTGTATTTTATTTTATACTTTTGCAGGGACTAATCATGGTCTTGGAATGTTTGTAAAAAGAGAAAGAGAGCAACTGAGAAACAGAGAGAGAGAGAGTATTGATTTATCATGAGGACAATTGTCAATGAGTAGGCCAGTGAGGGGAGACAGGTTGAGTGGGATGGGAATAACTAACACTAGGCCCACTGACCTTCCCTCCTCTCTGAAGGATAGCGCTTCAGGGCACTGAATGTACACAGCGCATGTGTGTGTGCGTGTGTGTGTGCAAGCATGTTTCTGTGTTAGTATGTGTGTGAGTTGTGCCAGTGTGCATTCAAAATTCACTGCACAATTCTCTTTGTTTGTGTCTGTGTGTGTGTGTCAGGGGTCAGCATTAGTGTGTGAGTGTGATGGAAGATGATGTCTGTGAACCTTTCATCCTTGATGGAAGCCATTCACTTAGAAAAAAAGGAGGATAAAAACCATCCCAAAAAAGAAGTCTAAAACCTCTGTAGTTCCGTTGTGTACTCTACCATAATGGAGCGACTCTGGCTCCTCTTTTAGTAATTTAACATGAAAGACGGGCAGGCCTTCTCTTGAGGATTTTTCTGGGTCCACTGAGAATACCCCCACCCCCCCAAACACACACACACTCACACACACACACACACAGTCACACACGCTCTACCCCCCTACCTACCAACTCCCCTACTGTGCCTACATGCCCCCCTCCATGCTGCCATTCCCACCCTCCCACGTTCTGCCCCCCACCCCCAGTGGCGATGTACCCACCTCCCGCTGAACCACACCTGCCACCCACGCCACCCCCCAGCTGCTCCCTCATCCCATGGAGCACCATCCCTCATACAGCAGCAGGCACCAGGGCCAGGCAGCCGGGGCCCACGGCCACGGGGAGAGGAGAGAGCTCGTTCTCTGGGGATGCTGCTACATGGCTCCCCCACACACATAAATACACACACATACACTTGCCTTGCTGGGGAGATGCAGCTGGAGCTCCCTGCCCCAAGCTCTGGAGCACCCACACGGTCGGGGTGTGTGAGTGACAGATCACATATTTACACTCTCACACACACAAACAAGCACACATGTTCACACACACACACAGACACACACATGCAAGCAAACATGCACACACCCAAAACACACACATTCACACTTCCAGTTTAAAGACACACTCTCCTGGTGTATGGCAAGTAAAAAGTGTCAGACGCAATCTCCATGTCTCACATTCACTAGGTGAACACACACACATTCACACACACATAATAAAACACACTTATACATACATACATGAAAGGACACACAGTATATTCTGTGAATACACACAGTCCATACACACCAGCACGCTGATACTGGTAGCAAGACCTAATGCACACATGCACACACTCCATGTCACACATACACACACACACACACACACACAACCAACTGGCCCAAGGTGGATTTCTAGAGGTGCATACATTTGCATGTGT
>JAIFZK010000015.1:8600000-8642500 GCA_027481765.1 Tenualosa thibaudeaui | reverse complement strand
AAAATGTGTCTCTGTCCTGTAAGTTGCTGTGTGAGTAAAACCATTTGATAATTCAGTACATAATACAAATTGATTTTCTTTTCTGAACCCTGAGCCAGTGGTTTTACACTTGCATGCACATGCAGTGGTCATATGTATGCAAGGGCATCTGGTGCATAGTGAGATTATAAAAAGAATAAATAAAACATATCAGGTTGTATTCATTGACATTTTGAGGGTATAGTTTTAACATTTGACCCAAGAGCTGACCTGCTGTTTTCCCTTGACATTTCAGTGCAGTGGTTATGATGCCCCAAAAGTAATGCCGTGGTTTTAAAAAATATCTGTCCAAAAAGATGAGCAGTTTACAGTGGAACAGAACACTGGATGCTGTGCGTATGCAATCAAACCATAAAATATAAGTGTACACATCAACAGAAAATGTTTATTTGAACACATACATTGTTTGTTTGTTTTATTTATGTGACATAACATAAAGTATCCAGTGGATTCATGAAGAGGGATTCATGTGAACACCTAAAATATTTTTTGTTTCACATTCTCGTGTAAGCCCACACAGGCTTCTGTGATTTCTTAACAGAACCCACCAGAAGGACTTTAAGTTGTTTCTACTCACGCCGTTTGCAGAGTCCACATGACACTGGTGTCATAACTAGAGGTTTATTGGTGTTCAGGGCTATATTAGCGGCCCCGCCGCTCGACCGAGATGGCGTCTCCCTCTCCCTGGGATGTTCCCCGGAGGCAGAGCAGTATGGATCGTGTGGGCACGGTGAAGAAATAAATTGGAAGGAAGGATAAATCGATGGCTGACGGAGAAGGCAGGCAGACCTCCCAACCCCAGTCCAAATGCGGAGCTTTAGTTTTTAGTTGTTGTTTTTTTTTTTGTTTCGTTTTTTTCTCCGCAGGCTCTGTTGGTTTTAGTATGCGGGTGTGAGAACAGAGGCTCAGAAAAGGCTTGGCCTACAAATGATGTCCTTTGTCTGATCCATTATGAGAGGCTGGAGTGGAAGGGAAGGGAGGGGAGGTGTTGTGGGGTGGGGTTGGGGGGGGGGGGGTGGTCAGTCTTTGGCCGTCCTGGTGGAGAGTGCTGGGGGACAGGGACTGAGGACAAGGCCGGCATGGGGGAGGAGTGCCATGTGTGTGTGTGTGCTTGGGTGAGGGGAAGGGGGGCAGCACATGGGAGAGGAGAGAGTTCCAGAGGGGAATCAGCTCCTCTGATGGACTGAAGTGGGGAAATATTTAATGTTCTTGGAGGAGATGGAGGAGGAGGGGTTTGTTTGTGTGTGTGTCTGTATGTGTGTGTGCGCATGCATTTCACTGTCTGAAATCTGTCCAAAAGAAAGTGTACTTATCTTTCATCTTTATCTCTCTGTAAATAAAAGTATGTGTGTGTATATGTGTGGGCATGTGCATGTGTTTTGCATGTGTTTTGCATGCTTTCTTTTGTTGCATTCATAGATGTTTTGCATGCAGTCTCCACCAAAGCCACACATACACACACACTGCTTTCACTATCCTCCCCCCCTATCCCCACAGGCCCAGTCTGTGTCCCATCCACCCCAGCCCATGGAGGACATTAATGGTGGGGGCTCAGACTACCAGGAGATGATGTGGAACAGCCTCAGCACCTCCATCAAGCGCACCCCGCCCTCACCGTCACAGGGTCTCCTCAGGTGGGCAACACTCTCTCACAACTCTCAGCTCCTTCGGCTTCCTACGCCTGGGTATTAATTTAATAGGCAACTGTGGGTGAATCATTGTGTGTATATATACAAGCAAGAAAAAAAGAAAGAAAGAAAGAAAGAGAAGAGAAGAAAAGAGAAGAAATGAATGGATGAATGAGTGGATGACTAAAAAAGTAAAGTGGGATGTTTTAAATGAACCTACAAGGTCACAGGGTGACTTCACAGTGAGCGTACACACTAATAAAAAATCTACCTTCCCAGTAAATTAAATAAAACACATAAGGACACATAAGTGTAGAGATATGGTTTCTCTAGATGTTATTGATTATGGTGTCCTTGTAAGTCGAACATGTGGTGTGGAAGCGAGTGGTAGCATGTGTGTTAGTATGTGTGAGAGTGTGTGTGTGTGTGTGAGTGCCCGTGTGTGGTGGTAGTGTGATGGTTTGTGATGCTGTCAGACCTTGAGTTGATTTCTCCGGGGAGCAGTGTTCACCTCCAGTCTCTCCCCGCTCACTGACAAACCAGAAGGATTTCTGAAGAAGACCCTGAGGGTTAGGAAGGTGTGTGAAATCCGAATTGCTACTTTTGAGTTTGCTGGCCTGCTTCAATTAGTGTGTTTGGAGATGTGAAACATTGCTAAAGAAATAAAAAAAGAAGTCTCTTGGTTTTTCATCTGTGGTTGGTTATGGAAATATTAATGAAAATTCAAGCCTCCAAGGACTTGGCAGTGTTGCCATACGGGTAGAATCAGCTAATTAAGAAGGTGACTGTCAGGTACTGAAGCCCTTCTCTCTCACCTGAGCTACAGGAAAACACATCAACAGATAGTCCGAAAGTTTAAAACTAAACACGGTTTCTGGATCAAATGTAGCAAACTGATCTTCATCGTCCTTGTAGTTCATTCAGTAAGCATGCACAAGAAACTTTATTTGAAGCAGTGGTTGTCAAATTGGGGTATGAGTACCCTTAGTGGTAGTTGAATCCAATCTCAGGGGTACTCAAAATAAATCTGTGAAAAGGTTTTCAGCTCTCACCAGCATAAAGGTACAGACTATTCAGTGTTCTTACACTGAAACTAACCCTAATACTACCCCACTACATGGTTATGTACCAATAAGAGCTTACATTTTGTTTATGCAGAAGTAATTAAGCAGAAATACTGTTCTAGCAAGATGTCTGTGATGTACTCGGTAGGTACACAGCAGGGGGTATGGTGCAGTGAAAAGTTTGGGAACCACTGGAATAACGTGTCTGTATAATTTGTATAGCTGTATCTGTAAATTGGAAGGCAAGCACAGTGAATCAGTCATCAATTCTAACAGCTGTGACTTACCCTGAAGAGCTACATCTTTTGTTTGTGGTGGTGTCTTAGGGCCCTATTTTAGACAAGGTAGATGAGGTGGAAGTGGGTTTAGTGTGTCCTCTCTCTCTCTCTCTCTCTCTCTCTCTCTCTCTTCTCCTCTCATTGTGGTTCCTATTCACTTGTTCCCTTTTCTCCTTTCTCACCCCCCCCCCCGCCCCCCTCCCCCCTCTTTTTTCTGTAGCAGAAGACAGAAGAGGACACATCAGCCAGGTTCCTGAGGACTGGAAGAGAAAGAGAGAGTGTGAAAGGAGAGGGTGTGTGTGTGTAGAGAGAGAGTGACAGGTGGGTGATGGATGATGGATAAGGAGCAGACACGTCCAGAGATGCCCCTCCCTCTTATGCCTCCAGGTGACCCTTGCCCCAGCACAGGGGCAGGTTCATCATAGCACCCCCTCTGGGTACAGAGATGCACTACACCTCAAACAGCTCAGTTCAAAGGGTCACCTCAGTAACCTCAGTCATGGCCGATCATGACCGACCTCCTCTCTTTCTCCATGCCTCTGGTTCTCTCCTCTATCTCTCCTTGTCTTCCTCTCTAACTCTCCCTTCATCACCCTGTACCTCCCTCCATCCCCTCTCTCCATTACACAATACTAATGAAAGGACAGTCTTTTAAAATGTCTTATCCACTGAAAGTGCCAAAACATTATTTCTAACTGAATTATTAAAATGGGAATGGAATTCACCGGGCCAGAAAGATTCATTTTGATGTGTACCTACATTTGCACTGGAGTATTCAACCATTCCAAATGTGTGTTGTAATGTGAAAACGTGTCTTCATCCCACCCCACCTTCCCCCACCCCCTACCTCTCTACTGCAATCATAGCAGCAAATATATAGCAGTAGGGTTATGTGAAATATGCTGTCTTCAATCCATAGTCAATCAATCCATAGTCCTGTTGTTGGAAATCACTGAGTGCTGTCCATAGGAAATAAGAATGAGAAAATTTTATACAATGTAGACTGAATAGTGAACCGGCTACTAACACTACCTGAATGGGGCACAGAAACACATTTTAATTTCCATTCAGTTAATCTTAGCTACCAGTTTGCTATACGGTTTATGTTGTTTTTTCTTTTCTCATTCTTTTTCCAACAGACAACAATCGGTGACCTCAAAAAACAGGGCTATGGATTGATTCACTCTGGATCTCTCCTTTAAGGCGGATGATCTATCTAGATCTGTCCTAGAAACATAAGATTTCCATTGAGTCACCAGATGAAGGCATAAGTTTGCATTCTCCCCCGTGTCCTCCCACCGTTTGCCACTGCGGAGGTGGGATACCTCTGCCGTATTGGTGCTACAATATTGATGTTTCAATTAGAACACCGTTACATACCGCGGCAGCCTCGTAAGTTGCTGTGTCTCCAGCCATCTGCTTGGCTTCCGCGTTTGAGCAACGAGGCACGTGGGGCTAATGGAGCCGCACATGAGCGATGGGCCCGCTGCCTTACAGACACACACACACACACACACGTCGCCATGCAGAAGAGAAGGGGGTGGCATTTTCATTCTGTGATTTTGATACTCACATCACAGCCGTTAGGTTTGCGAGGACACGCATCAACCAGCTAATGCAGCAGGGCCTCAGCCTGCCATCCAAACATATGTATGGAAATTCTGCCTAAGCCATCAGAGAAGGAAGATTTTTTATATAAAAACATATATATGTGGCGTCTGCCAGGTTTGCACGCTAGGGTGATGTGATGTGAAAATAATACCACACATTATGTTTGGCATTATTGGCCGCTAAACATAGAATCAGAGCCATAGTTCTTTGGATTAAGGCGTTAATCTGCTGATGCCATTAAGCGTCAGTGCAGGTGTTTGTGTGCCAGTAATCTGCATTAAATGCTTCTGGGCGAATCAGGAGTGAAACGGGTGGAAATAAAGCCAAAACGTGGTCTTTGAAAACATAATCACTTGCTCTGTGAATGACTTGTTGTTTGGGGGAGTTTCAGTGGTGAGGCTTTGCCAAGGCCTTCTTCATGTCTACTTCCAAGGGTCTAGGAGGTCATTGGGTCAAACCTTGCCAACACCAGTGTGGAGTGTCCATGCCCAACGAAGAGGCGAATGTGGCCAGGGTTATTTGTCTTGGCAATAGTGGTAGAGCCAAGGGGGGGGAAAAAACGTAATTTAAAGGGAAGCATGGTGTCTCCCCTTTTTTCATCTGGGTGGTCTTTTCATCTTCTGCTCACACAGAAGGAGAATACACCAGCCAGTACAATGGATACAAACAATCAGCCGCCAAGATTCAGAGGAGTGCAAATTTAACGAAGTCTTTGTAGCGACTAATTGCATTGGAATACCATTCGGAGTGAGAGGCCTCTTTGGCTCGTTTTAAGGGGATACCCCCTTCAAAAGAGCCCCTCTCTCCCGCTCTCTCAACTCACACACTACACCCCCACCCCCACTCTCTCTCATAGACACACATGGACACACAAAATGCTGTGGGTTCTCCATGCCATTTTTTCCCATTTCGATACGTCCAAAATTGCAGCTCCACCTCAAAACTGTATATACGAACTAACCAAGCCTTTGTAAAGTCTAGCGTGGCCTCCATCTCTCTGTGATAGGTTATTAAGCTGTGTAGGATTAGACGTAAGTACACTTGCATGACATCCCACGGTTTTGTAAGTAGTTAAACCATGCCTTTATGAAATGTAATTAATTATTTTCATCAGTATTTGAACATGACCGGGTTCTCGCGAGTATATCCGCAGAGGGAAACACGTTGATGTATGAGGAGACAGTTACCTAATTAGACCATAAAAAATGGAATCTTTACAGCATGCGGGTCATATAATTACTGTTAATTTAACGCTCAGATTCTCCGTCATTAATTTTTATTCCCTTAAACGTAGTTTGGCAGCGCTTCCTGGAGCTCAGAAATAGATTTTACTGTATGAGGAAGCGCACTGGCCCCTCCGAACGAATTATCACAGAGCCGACCGTCCAAATAACAAGCCTCGCATCATTTATGCGTTGTTAAGCCATGTAATTGAACGACCCATAGTTTGCATATTACACCATTAAAGTAATGTGCTTTGGGTTTCTCCCAACACGACTATTTAAGCCTCTGTGGCAATGTGGTAATTCTCCGAATTACCACCCTAATTGCCACAAATGTTCTTTTGATTTGGATGATTTCACTGTTACACCACAATGATGATCATCATTAGATGAATACATTGCCTGGTCCTAACCATGTCTTCAAACTTTTTCTGCCCCAGTTTTAATGCGAGCGACCAGGCTACATAAAAGATAACCACGTGGTTTGATATTTTCTTCACTTTTTACACTGACTTTACAGCTGTCAGTATTCTTAACTCCAACTGCAATAGCCTACAGGTTCTTGATGGATTTTGAAGGGGGCTGCTAAGATTTTTGGTGCTAGGTTGTTAACAGCCAGGATGAAGATACCAACATGGTTAGGATATGTTAAGATTATCCAAAGTGTTTGCTCACATTCATTCATTTTCCAAATAAATTCGTTTTCCCGATTTTTAAAGATTTTAATATATATTCAACTCTGACTAGTAAAAGACTATTGTGGCAGTGGGAGTATTGGTGGCTGTGTTACAAATGTCATAGTTGCTTGTATGGATAGTTTAAATTCACTAGGCAGATTGAGCACAGATTGAGATTGAGTTTGCAGTCGAACTTTCGAGGGTGAGACGTGAGGAAAGCCTGTCAAACTATTCTACGGGTTAAGCGTTGTTCTTAAATTTTTGTCATATTTTCTCCTATTATTCTATAGACTATTAGATTGCTTGTAGTAGCCTGGGCTATGTGCTTCTCTGTTATCGTGTCAAAGAGGACAGTCCTTTCTCTATCCAGTTCAGTCTCTCTCACCCACTCAGTTTCTCTTTTGTCCCGTCAGTGAGCGGCTCTAAATAGGCCTTTAGACACTAGAAGTGGGGGCGAAAGTAGCTGTGACGTGAGCCCTGTTGTTTCCTTTACTCTTCTCTATGGCAACGGTCGGCGGCGAGGGAAAATGTCCTCCCTTTGGACAATGTCAGATCCTTTGCACACTCAGAGGGAGGGGACAGCTGGGCCGATTCTGACACCTGCGCACTCCACAATGGGTTTGGAGCTTTGGGCAGTGAGCCGCTCGCGCTCACATCCCACTCACGTCATGCCAATCAGAATGTAAGTAGGCCAAACTAAATCTTATAAATTGACAGTAGCCAAGACGCACGTTTGGTAAATTATTGTTATTATTATTTTTAAGAGGAAAACACAAGCCATTATACAAAATAGTTGGTTTCACTTCAGAAACAAACCGCCGCCATGAAAGCAAGATTGGCAATAATTAGCAACTTCAGTATAATAATGTTGTCGAGCCAAATAAAGTAATCTCTGTAGGCCCGAATATTAAGGGATACAGAGTATAAGGGTAAAATAAAGTCATACCACACTTTTAGCTAGTTGACTTTTTATGAAGGTGATATTAACAAGCACATAAAAGTTATGAGGGGTCACCATAGTTATAGACTATATCCATTTGTGCATTTAAACATGTAATCATTAGCTAATGTAATTTGAAGCTTCTAAATGTTCCCAGTGTTACATAGATAGGCCTACAGATAGCAACAATCCAAGCGCAGCAGACTCACTTTTCTTACTCAGTGCTGTTTATGCATCTGCATCACACACACACACACATATACTAACTTTTCATCAGTGACATCATCTACAGTTGCTAAAGGGGGACTGTGTTCAAATGGTTCAGTACTATCCACTTCCGTCTGAACTTAAGTCTAGAAAAAATTATTATTAATAATAATTATTATTTCGTGACCAAAATTATTAATGATTAGCCTGCATTCTTTTAATACTTTTTTCCTTTTTGTTGCATTTTGTTTGTTTGGCTGAACTGAAATAATTGAACTAAATTACGCATATGTTCAGCAGGATAGCAGTACTTGTTTCTAACAGTTGTTTCTAAAGATTGCACAAGCTATTCAGTGACTTCCCTGATTCGCAAACAGTTATGAGCAACTGCTCAATCTGGAAACAGCAGATTTCAACTTATCATAGCCAAGTGAATTAAAAACAAAGTGGTTTGACATAAATCGACACGCTGTATTACGAATGGAGCTTGAATACGTTTGTCTTAAGTTTAAGTTTGTCGTAAGTTTTTAAAAATAAGTTTTTGCTTACGCACACATATATCTGTGAATATTTATTATATTAATTTGATAGCATTCGCTTATAATGATACATGCATAAATATAAAAAAAAATATTCTGATTTACTCCTGATTCTGTAACATACCAAATTCTGCGCTATTAATCACGTTAAAAAATAAGCCTCTTTTCTCACAGTTTGTCTGATAGAATAATAACCTGTGCTGGTCCTCGCTCCGCTGCCGTGCCCCTTTCAGTATCTCACGTTTCAGAGGTGCCGCAGAACTCATAGCTCCGTTGGAAGAAGGGGTAGTGTTTGTTAAGGCCCACAGCTGGCCAATGAACGCACTGCTGTGAGAAGAGAACACGTCCGTCAACCCCTTTCACCCAATGGAGGTCGCCCGGGGGTGGAGCTCAGGTGCGCGCCGCTGTGTCCACTTGGCAGAGCGCCTGGGAGCCGCCTGTGGCAAAAGAGTAACTGTCAAATGCAAGGTTTCTGTAATAAGAGCGATCAGTCCGGCTCCACGAGTCATGGCGACCACAGCATCCAATCATTACAACATTCTCACCTCCAGCGCCTCCATTGTGCACTCGGAGTCCGGGAGCATGCAGCAAGCCACGGCGTACAGGGACGCGCAGACCCTGTTGCAAACTGACTACTCACTGCAGAGCAACAGTCACCCGCTCAGCCACGCGCACCAGTGGATCACGGCGCTGTCGCACGGAGAAGGGGCTCCGTGGTCGACCAGTCCGCTCGGCGAGCAGGACATTAAACCTGCGGTGCAGCCCACAAGGGACGAGATGCACAACTCTAGCAACCTTCAGCACCAGTCGCGGCCGCCCCATCTGGTCCACCAGACGCACGGGAATCACCACGACGCCAGAGCATGGAGAACGACCACGGCGGCGCATATACCGAGCATGGCAACATCTAACGGACAGAGCCTTATCTACTCGCAGCCGGGATTCAACGTCAATGGACTAATCCCGGGCAGCGGGCAGGGGATGCATCATCACAACATGCGCGACGCACACGAGGACCACCACAGCCCACACCTCAGCGACCACGGCCACCAGCCGTCCCAGCACCAGCAGCACCAGCACCAGAGCCACCATGACCACTCGGACGAGGATACGCCGACCTCCGACGACTTGGAGCAATTCGCCAAGCAGTTCAAACAGAGGAGAATCAAGCTGGGCTTCACGCAGGCAGACGTCGGACTCGCTTTGGGAACGCTGTATGGAAATGTGTTTTCCCAGACCACGATATGTCGGTTCGAGGCCCTGCAACTCAGCTTCAAAAACATGTGTAAGCTCAAGCCTTTGTTGAACAAGTGGTTGGAGGAGGCCGATTCCACCTCGGGGAGCCCCACGAGCTTAGACAAAATCGCGGCACAGGGGAGGAAGAGAAAAAAGCGAACCTCGATCGAGGTAACGGTCAAGGGCGCTCTGGAGAGTCATTTCTTGAAGTGCCCCAAACCAGCAGCGTCTGAAATAGTTTCGTTAGCGGACAGTCTGCAGTTGGAGAAGGAGGTAGTAAGGGTTTGGTTTTGTAACAGAAGACAGAAAGAGAAGAGGATGACTCCTCCCGGAGGACAGATCCCGGGAACCGAGGATGTGTACGGGGACACGCCACCACACCGTGGGGTCCAGACACCGGTACAATGAACAAAGGAGAATCACTCCCGCTTTTTTCGGACTGTCTCGATTTTTATTTATACCTGAAAATGTCTAGTCCAACACGGAACTATCCAGCGGATAGCAGGTGTTTAGGAGGGAGCACACATTAGCCTATCAACCCTAAACAATATCAACAGCGCGCATAGCGTTAGCGAGAGGGAAGGTGGATTTTCCTCAAGAGCAAGGGAGCGAATGTTTTTGTAAAGATATACCCAGCACTGTGACATCGCAGTTTCTAGGTGTAAACCTTTTTTTGTGATGGAAAGAGCCGTCAAGGTGGAAAAATGTCAATTTTAGAGCGTGCATTGTGGTCCATCTTATACTGCCTATACTGTTTACACATTTGACTTTTGTAGTGTATGCACACGACTGCATTATTATTGCATTGTTTTGTACAGGACAGCTTGTCCTACGTAAAAAGTGTCAAGAGCTGCTGCATTCGATATCAGAACGCCATTTTGACAGCTGCTGTGAGGAACTGGAGTTGAGCATCGGGCATAGGTTTTCACTCAATCAGTCAACATTAGTGATCTTGAGCAGGCCTACAAGCGCTCGGTTAAGATGAGTTTGGAGATAGTAATGTATTATTATTATTATTATTATTATTATTATTATTAGTCTATATTAACTGCAGCACATAGGCCCATCAGGTCACTCAGCTGATCAGAATTATGATTTGCAGATGCTTAGATTCGATGCAGATGAGATGGAATCATATAAGTCGTGCCATTGAAAAAGTCAAACACTTTTTTGTTGTTGTCCGATATCAGTTCACGCCCTTCTTAAAACACAAAGGCTGCCACCGCCAAGCTTTGCGCCATGCGCCAGCGGTTCGCGGACAGGTCACGGAAGGGCTACGTGGCGACGGAAATCTGACACTTCCCTCAAGCGACATAATATTACCGCATAGATGTTCCAGAACAGCAGAACATAGATCAAGTTTGTAAATATTGTATAATTTAAACAGACATGGCTTCGTTATTTCTCACTGGGGCACTTTTTTCTTTAAATGATTTAAAAACAAAACAGGTTTTAGCTGTTCGATTATTTTTTTATTCAAGTTGATTTGACATAATTTTTGTATTGGGCTCTAGTACATTCTATTTTTTATTTATAGTAATTTGTAGCGACAATATTCGTAGTGTGTTACAGTTGCTTCTTGGCTACATTTGCTTTAATTTTCTTTTTTTTCAGTGGGTTCACTAGCCTAAACTCAAAACTGTCAAACAAACTCTTATCTTTTACCTATTATGATTCGCTGTTTCAAAATTGGCAAAATGTATTTCAACTCCTGAGTTGCAGACATTTTTTATTGCAATAGATTTTTAATCTATGGTGTAGGCTATGTTTTTATTTTCTCTTTTTTTCAAATGGAAAGATATTTAAAAACATTCACGCCTGAACTAGAAAGCATTTTATATCAAATGTTGGCACAACTATTATTATTATTATTATTATTATTATTATTACACAATTTAAAGCCATGTGTAGGTCTATTATTTTCAGTAAGAGGAGCTTTTGCGAATTCAGTCAAATTTTCGTTTTTCTTAGCGCTGTGATATGAGGGTAGCTACAGTATGAATGCAGAATAAGGTGTATTTACATAAACATTCTACAGTCTGCTTATGCGCTGATTGATATGGGAGAGAGAGAGGCCAGGGCTCATCCCTTTCATCACAGACTGTATAGCTCTGCAGTCACCCGTATAGGCCTATGTATATATGCCTTTCACAACCCTGAAATATTATTTTCCCTCATTTGACCTTTGATTATTATTATTATTTTGTGGTTTTGTTGAGGCGCTACCCAGGGACGTTTCTTTCTATGGCTTTCTTAATTTGTTTGATTACATCTTTATTTTCAGTGGTCTGCCGAGCGCTACTCTTTTCTTTAAAAGAAAACAAAAGGTGGGCAAAAACGCAGATTATTTTATCCGTAGCTTTAATCAATCAAGCCTATTATGAATTGAAAACAAATTGTGGGATGTATTTATTTGTTATGTTTGCTTTTTTTGTCATAGTCTATCAAGCTCTGGTCTGGATGAACCTGTGTGATGGGTAAAATAAAAAAGAGGATGTGATAGAAATATGTTCAAGTAATATTTCATCACTGGATAATAAGTGAACAAAATACTTGCACATTTGAAAATATTTGAATTATTAAATAACCTTCTTTTCTTGATACCAGACGTCTAATTCATTATTTTAAACTTAATTTACGTGCACCACGCACATGGCCTACTCATCGAAGTATCAATTACAAAATCAAGATAAGATGGCAGCATATAGAGGCGTGCAAGATCTCAAGATGGTGATTTGACTACTTTGAATCGCAACAAAAGCCTGTTTTGCTTGCGTGCATCGAGACTGTCTTTAAGTCTCCCTTGGTTTCTCAGTCACATTTGAGTGACAAACGTGGGTCAGACGTGGGCAAATGATCCCTAACTGCGTGTCCAGTATTGTGAAGTCTCCTTTTCTCGGGCTAAATAAGATTCATTTGTTCTAAGGATCTAAGGAATGTGAGCAGTCATGGTGCGTGTTGTGTTTGTGCGTGTTGTTGACGCCACGCAGTGTTTATTGGCGTCATTAGATTAGCTTAGTTGTTTAAGTTTAGTCTCATTTTTAGCGTGTTCAACAGGTCAGTTAGATAGCAGCAGTGATACAGAACTCAAGTGTGGAAGAGGGTCAAATGGACTAATCAGTTCATTGTAGCTGGTTCGGTGAAAGCGAGACAAAAGTGCCCTCTAACGGCCATCTGCATCTGCTGTCCAATTTAAGAGTGGGCCTATTCCATCCAACATCGTGGAGATGATACTTTGGATTCATTCTGCTTTCAGATGTATGGATTATTTGGAAGATGACGACTTTCTGTTGGTGAAAACACAAACAAATAGGCAAAGAAGTAAATAATAATCAACATAACACAAACCAGTCAAGAAATTAGCGTTTTTGTTTAGCAGGTGATAAACAAGAACACCTTGGCAGATATGTCAGTGAGGGCCTGGCATGATGCGTGTGAAATAGGTCTATAGGCCAGTCGATCGAGGTTTTACTGTTTAGTCTTCATCCTGAGCAGCGCATAAAAACACTCCCACTCCCACAGGCAAATCTCTTCTGAGACAATTAAATGGGCAAAAATGATTTGATCATTGTTCTAATATAATATAACATACCCGTATTTACAAAAGGTTTTAGACATAAAAAGGCTACCCGTTGAGATGATAAATTCAGTATTTATAGAGAAAAAGCTAAAAACACACACAATCCTTAAAAAGAAAGTTTGGTATATAAATGCCTCCAGTTTTTTATTATTATTTTTACTTGTAAATTTGTGAAGCAAGTTCAGGTATTAGCCTATTGGTATGGTCTTAAATTCCCATATTGAACAATTTCCATTTGTGGTAACATCAAACAGTTACTGAGTCAAGTAATAGAAAATATACTGTGAGGTTTTACCTCCCTAGACATAAACATGTAGGCTGAATGCAAATCATTATAGTGTAATATTCTAAATGCGAAAATTGTACCTCCAAAGATCAAAGTTCTTTCTTTCTTACTCTTCTTTATAAGTAGGCTAATATTATACAAAGTGTGCAGTTAAAATGTGTGGGCACATTTGACACAACGCTGTCATAATATTTTGAAGAAAAAAAAACTCACAATAATAATTTATCAATTAGTAATGGCAACCATAGTTTAGATTTTCAAACATGTTTCAAACATGTTTGAAAATTTAAGCGATTTTTCCTGTGTAGATTCACTAATACATAAGAGAAGAAATAGGAGAAAATTCACTGTTAAGACAACAACTTGGACAACTTTTGGACAGGCTCTTGTCTCCATCTGCGAGCATATAACCTCTGGTATGAGGGGGGAGGCGACAGCCAGTGCTGTGCTGTTAGCCATGGGAGCCGTGTGGGGAGGATTAATGTGGGGTGATGACTGCTCCAGTCCATTTGGACTGATCAGCACACCTCCTCAGCCATCAGCGTCCCCGAAGATGAAAAAGCCATGTCATCTCTATCAATGCAACAGCCTTAATGAGTGAGAAAATCCATGCTGGTAATGGTGAAGGTCAACAGAGGACTTTACTCTGCCACATTCATAGTACAATCGATTTACCCAGAAATCAGGAGCAATTCTGTTGATGAGATATACAGGCAGTCTCATCATTTCAGATGAGTTGGATAGTAAACAAAGTCAAGCACGTTTGGCAAGTGTGTGTGTGTGTGTGTGTGTGTGCATACGTGCATGTGTGTGTAACTGTTTGTGTGAATTTGTGTTTGTTTGCTTCATATACAAGCATGTGTGCATATGTGTATGCGCATTCCCTGTCTACACATGCTCGTGTGTGTGTGTCTGTGTGTGTGTGTTTATGCCATGAAGTCTCCCTCATGAGATGCCCAGCCTCTCAGCTCTGATACCTGTGATGGCTGGACTCCTAAAGAGCAGAGTGGGGGTTGTGCTGGAGACCACCTTGCCTTGCCTGACAGTGTCTGGGGGACTGTGTGTATATGTGTATGTGTGTGTGTGTGTGTGTGTGTGTGTGTGTGTGTGTGTGTGTGTGTGTGTGTTGAGTGGTGGATTGCAGCAGGTTGGATGGAAGGATGGACTGGTCAGATAGCACAAGGGGGAAGGAATGTAACTTTCACCTGACATTTCAACTAAAACTTCACTTACAGACTGACCACCGACATACCCAGACCTGTAATGGCCTCCACTGAAACCATCCAGACAGACAAGGATTAGGCTTTTAAGATCAGTGGAATGAAGACGTTTGTTTGAAGAACACATTTGTAGGATAATCCTAAAAGAAATCTATATTTGAAAAAAAAATCTAATTCAATTTTGCTTTTTATTCCTTATGTTTTTCATTTGAATGAAAAATACATACATACAAATACATCAGCCAGTTTTAGATAGAGACTTCAAGTTAGATCCACATGATCACAGGTCAGAAGAAGTGAACTGTAAACTTTATCTTCTAGCTGGACAGGAGACTTGATTGGCAGAAGGCCGAGAAGGTAGAGGGATGAGAGGTAAAGACAGGATGCAATCAGGGCAAACAGTAAAATTAAGAGTTGATTAGATTACACTTCATTTTAACGCTTTGCTGAGATTCTTATCGTATTCAAATCAGTGCTTGTTACGTTCTTCAAATCAAAAGAGGATCATTTAACACGCCCAGTGTTAAAATCAACTCTCAAAGAGTTTTTGAAATGTAATATTTCCATTTTTATGTAAGTGATTTTTACTGTGCAGTGTTGTCAATGCAGGGTTCCAGCGCCACAGCTTGCGGCGTTGTCGTCTTGTCAGTGGTGTTGCGATTGACAGTTTTCCTCCTCCTGTGTAGTTATCACTCACAGGCGACACTTTACTGATCTCAAGTCTGCTGTATTTTTAGACCAACCAGAAAGTGATGTCTCACCGCTGAGCCAGACGCATGTTGCTGTGTCACTGCAAGTGGTGTCTGGGAAAGGTGTCTGAGTGCAGAAGAAGAATACTGACTGAGCAAAATTGAACTCAACTTATTTTTAAAGCTGCTTTTCGAGAAAAGAGAAATGCGTTCAGAAGAGCTACAGCTAGCCTTTTGAGAGGGAATTTCAAAGCTGCAAATTAACATTCTGGTTGGGTTTTTCTGTCTGTTCCTTTAAGTATAGAACAGCTTTAAATGTGAGCACTGATCCATCTGTTTCTATCCAGTTCTGTTAAACATCATATTTTGGCTGATCTATTGAAACACATGAAAAAAAGAACAATGAATTTTAATGGTGTCACAATTAAATTGAAAATAGATTTTGCAAATAGGACATATGCAATTAATGTATAGTTTACTCCTACCTTTTGTAAAAATGGTTGATTCAAAGGAACTTGGTGCAAAGTGTGTGTGTGTGGGTGTGCGTGTACCCGCAGAGTGCAGGCCACCTTTAAAGTCATGTACCCAGAGGCACTGGCTTTAGTTTAATAATAAAAAGTAAGTCATAGGGCCAAACTGGGTGAAAGAAACAGCTCTCCTGCATTGCACTTGTTGGTGTGGGCAGCTGCAGCTCCTGACCCAGCGTGACCTGGCACACCCCTGACCTCTCCTCCTGTTGGCTGAGCTGAAGCTCCTCTCCTGGGTCTCTGGATGGAGAGTGACACTCATCCCCAGGCAGAGTGCTCCTCATTCAGGCCCCACAGTCCTCCAGCGCCATCTAGTGATTGGTCAACTGAAAAATAACAAAGCAAAGCATGGCTGTATGTGAATGTTTCTCTGCAAGTGTGAGTGTGTGTGTGTGTGTCACAGCCAAATACTCCTCATTAACATGAAAAAGAGTATAATTTGTGCTGTTAAATTGAATTCATAACAACCAAACCAATAAATAACCAATCCCCTAACTAGTATGGCAGTGGAAGAATTAGGGGAACTGACAGTTTGGGAGGAGCTGATGAAATCTTAAGTGTCCTAGTTACCTCAAAACACCTCTGTAGCTGTGTGCAGGAGTTATTCTTGTTCCCCCTTGTCTGTCTTGTTCACATATACACACATTATAACACACAGAGAGAGAGAATTGTACCATGGCGTCAAAATTACAATCCAGACATTGTTTTTAACAGCCAGCCACAGTCATGGTAATTACATTCAGCACTGGGAAAAAAACACTGATGAGTATGTGCGTTCATTTGTAAAGTTATTGTCTAATTACAACACCGTACGAACCTAAACAATTATCCGCACGACTCACATCATCTCCACTCTCCATGCATATTACAGGGGCTAATTGTTCACAGTGGTGCTGATAAGACTTCACTGCACTTCTTTTCCACTTTCAGTGGGATGAAACAAAGGGATGAAACATAGATTCAAACAAACATTAAATCTATGAAATATATAGATACACACACACATATACGTATATCAATTTTTAAAATGTATTTATTTTCCACATTACGTTGAATCACAAATGGGCAATTCCACGAAAAATTCACTTTTTTGTCACATCCGTAACAGCAATAAAATAGCATGGTATTATATGTTGTGAATGGTTACGTAAAATTTGTGCTTTTGCTATTTCTAGCTCTAGAACTTACATGAAAAAATTGTATGGAACATTTCACAGTCATTCACATCACACAAATACCATAGCGTTTTAGTGGAGTTATGGATGTGAGAAAGTCCATTTTTTCCATGGAACTGGCCAAATAGCTTATTAGATTTTGTGTGGCTGAGGTGCATTGCAAACACATATCCCAGACAGACATCACAGACACGCATATAGTCAGAACTGAAAGGACATAGTCAGAGAACACTGATCATCAACTCTCAATTTATTCAACTGAGATGACATGATCTTTCTGACCACCTGAACCAGCCAATCAGATGGCCTAGTGCTGATCACATGGCCAACACTCACATGGAATCACACCATATCAACAACAGAAAAATATCAATAAATTAAACAAATATCACGTCTTCCCCCTTCATCCACTCCCACTCCTCACACACACATAAATACATTTACATTTATATATCAAACTTAAGAGAATATAAATTTGGACAGTAAGGTCGGATTGTATTTGTGTGTGTGTGTGTGTGTGTGTATGAATGTGAGTCTGAGTATCTGTGTGTGTGTGTGTGCGCTTGCAATCCACAAGCACCAAGACAGTTGTTTCCGGAGGCCCGACGACACCTCCAGCAGAGAAAGTAAACCATTGCATATTTGGAGAACCTCTATTTAAACAAATGTATAAAAAACAGGACACTAATCTACTTATGTGCCCTGAGTTCCTGTTCATCATCTGATTAGGGCAAACAAAAAAAAAAACTATTTTTTCTTACATATCTAGGTTGCACACACATGCATGCACACACACTCACACATATAGGCATTAAGAGGCATACCTCATTAAAATAAGGCACTGGGACACACTGCCAGTTAGTCAGAGCAGAGTCAACGGAAAACTTCAAGTTTGACCCCAAAAAAAAATGTGGACAAGCACCACAGCATACATACATTGGTTCTTTTGACGATTCATTAATTCTGTATATTAAACATGGCATAACAAATGCACAATCAGTTGTGTGTGTTTCCTCCTGTTGTTCTTTGTTTTTCCTTCTAAACGTTAAATACCAATACATCATCTAAAAGGCTCTCGCAACATCAGAGCACGTTAACTGTCCATCTTGAAATGAAAAAAAAAAAAAAAAACGAAGACAAAACAAAACTAATCAGTGGCAGTGGGTGACGACTGTGTCGATGACGCCCGTGTGACTCATCTGCCACTCTCCTTCAGGAAGGAATTCAGAAATGTCAATCCAAGTAACAACAGAAGACATGAAAGAAATGAAATAAAATGAAAGAAATAAAACCCTGAGATTTGGCGTTTCCTCTAAGGTCAGTCTCAGGTTTGTCTACAGACATGGCAGACAGAGGGGGGTGGTATTCCCCCTCCGTAGGCGCAGGAAGGGCAACCTGACGGGGCAACGCATGGTGCCAATGTGAGGTGCCAACGTCTTAATTCAATCTGTGGATGGGTATCAGTAGCAGCAACTTTTGACGCCACCAACAAAGCCTTCTGGAATTGCCATGGCCAGCTGCACTTAGCATGTGCTTCCCAGCCGACAATCAACAACTAAAGCAACCATTTGTCCTTCTCCCCCATACACACACACAGAGGCAGACACACACACACACACACACACACACACACACACTGAGGAGTGGCTGATATCCATTTGCTTTGGCCTGTGGATTAAGAGAGCGAGTGAGTATTTATCTTAACAAACGTGTACGTGTATATGTGTGTGTGGGTGTGTGTGTGTAGAACAGCGTCACTGCGTAAAGCTCTTCTTGATGGCCACATTTGGAAAGAGAGCGGAGAGCTCCTGCACAGCTCGAGTGTCGATCTGCGAACAGAAAGACACGTCCACCAGCTTCAACTCTGGACATGACTGGAGGAGCTTCCTCAAGGAGGCGGGGCTCACCATCCGTGTGCCTGTCAATAAAACAGGAATCATAATAACTCACCACATCCCTTGTTCCCAGTATTCAGCAATGTGTTGTACACACACACACACACACACACAAACATATACACACAGGTGGCAATGATATAAATCAACACCAACCATGCACACTGTATACCATACTCACATTATTCAGTGTACACCAGTATAGCAAATACACACACATAAACAAATATGTGTGCATACATACCTACTTACATGAATAAAGACATGTTTGTGTTCACTCATCCAATATATCATGTCCATTCGAAAGTGTCCACACAAACACTCACTCACTCACTCAAGTACTGTAAACATTACATACAGAGTGCATACATATTCTTGTTCTCTCTCAAGCAGTGTGTCAATATTATACACACACATTCATGTTCTCTCTCAGGCAGTATGTCAATATTCTGCAGTGTACATACATACAGACAGACAGATAGACATCCCCAAGCCCTACAAGCCCAACCCTCAAAGACTTCCCTGGCATAATTCATGAAACAACATGACTGGTTCATTTACACCACTTGAATCTTTGAGAGTTCAGCGTTTGTGGGGAGGTAATGGGTTTCTGACACACAAACACACTTGCTCCCCCTACATTCACCCACTGTATCGAAATGCTGCACACACACACACACACACACACACATGCGTACACACACCCACACGCACGCACACATGCCCCTTCATGCTCACCCAGTATGTCGATGTGCTGCGCACACACACACACACACACACACACACACACACACACACACACGCCCACTCATGCTCACCCAGTATGTCGACGTGCTGCGCGCAAATGCAAACACACACACATACACACACACTTACCCTCACACACACACACACACACACGCCCCCTCATGCTCACCCAGTATGTCGACGTGCTGCGCGCAAACACACACACACACACACCCTCATGCTCACCCAGTATATCGACGTGCTGCAGCGCGGGGCAGCAGGCGGCCATCTCCTCGAGGTCGGCGTCGCAGACGGTGCGGTTGGCGGTGAGGAAGAGCTTGCGCAGGCGGGGCAGGCGGCGGGCCAGCCTCTGGAAGCAGCCCGAGCTGCTCTGCAGCGTGGAGCACCAACCCAGGTCCAGCTCCTCCAGCAGGGGGCAGCCTTGGGCCAGCTCAGCCAGGCCCCGCTCCGTCAGGCTGCCACAGCGCCACAGGTCCAGCGAGCGAAGGCCCCGGCAACGCACAGACAGCATGCTCGTCACCACGTCATAGTCCTGGATCTGTGACAAACACACAAACACACACACACAGATGATTAAAATGTACACATATTCTTGCCATCACGTCATAGTCCTGGACCTGAGAGACACACAGACACACAGACACACACACACTTAAGCTATACACACATGCTGGATGTAGATCAGATTTCCAGAACTCTAGTCAACTCAACAACAATCCACACAGCTCAGGTCATTTCCACTCTCCTCCATTCAGTCCTACTACCTTCTGTTCTATTCTATATATAGATATAGATATAGATATGGATATATGGATATAGACATAGATATGGATATAGATATAAGTATGGATATAGATAAGATAAGGAAAACAGTTGCAGTTGGAAGTGGTGTTGGTGAGTCGGTGATACTCTTCCCTCTGGCCAAAATTCAATCCCCATAGCAATGTGCAGTGATGGGGACATCATCCGGGTGAGTGCTACACATTGGTGGTGGTCAGTGAGGTCTCCCTTTCCTCTATAAAGAGCTTTTGGGTGCCTTGAAAAGACTCTCTCTGTCTCTCTCTCCGTCTCTCATTCACACACACACACACACACACACACACACACACACACACTGAAAGTACTATTAAAACTCTTAAATACTCTTAAAAGTCCAATTCCATTATCCTCTTCCGTTTTCTTCTCTACACTTTTCTGCATTGTTGAATTCTACTGTGCTGTGCTGTGCTGCCCTCTGCTCTCATGTGGGGGTCTAGGGGGAGTGCTGCTGCGGTCTGACGGCTGGACCCTCACCCTCACACAGCTGCCCAGGCTGAGGTGCTGCAGCTCTGCGCAGAAGGTCAGAATGCTCAGCAACGCCGTTTGCTGCAGGAGGAAAACACATAGAAATCAATAAGTAAAGAAAACTCTTGTGTGTGTGTGTGTGTCTAAGTATGAGTGAGAGACAGAGACAGTGTGCTTCTCTCTTTCTCTTTCTATGTGCGCATGTGTTTACAACAGAGCGTGCATTTAGTACAGTCACACAAGCAAAAACAAACATAAATTAAAATGGCATAGGGAAAAAAAGAGAAAGAGAGAAAGAGAAAGAGAGAGAGAGAGGAGAAGCTAATGTTGTATCCCACCACATCATCCTTACATTATCTCATAAAACAAAACAGAAAAAATATGTCATAAATCAACGGGCAACACCGGCCTGTTTACAGTAAATCCAGACTGCGGAATGTCTTTTTTTTAATGAAAGGGGCATATCAAAGATATGAGGCGATTTAACCATGTCATCTGATCATGCTGTAGGGCTGCAAGAGAGGACGTGTCAAAATAGAACAATTAAATAGCTCACGTTCTAGCACCACGCACACACACAAAAAACACTGACAGAGCAAGCAATGATGGAGATGAATCAGGTTACTGTTCATGAATACCTGGACGCAAATACCTGCCTCTGAACCCACAAGGATCAGTGTGTGTGTGTCTGTGTGTGTGTGTGTGTGTGTGTGTCTGGTGTGTGTGTGTGTGTGTGTGTGTGTGTGTGTGTGTGTGTGTGTGTGTGTGTGTGTGTGCACTTTCAGATTATTGGCCATGTGGTGATATAAACCTCTGGTGTGTGTGTGTGTGTGTGTGTGTGTGTGTGTGTGTGTGTGTGTGTGTGTGTGTGTGTGTGTGTGTTGAAAAGCAGGAGGCAGTATGTGCAAGGTATCCTACTAAAACCTCCTTCTCACTTTTCCACAAAATTGAGTACAAAAAAAAGAAAACAAAGGCAGAAAGATATGATCACGATGACAGCTGGGTGACAGGTGTGTCTGGCACCACACACACACACACACACACACACACACACACACACACACACGCACACGCACACGCACACATAGTCTGTGCTCTCCTTGACCGCAAGCAACCACAACCAGACCCAAGCCACCCACAGATGCTGAGTCATCAACACAATAACTCAGAAAGATGTAACCAAGAGGCACAGATACACACAGACACACACACACACACACACACACATATTTCTGCAGCAGGCCCGAACTTGCACAGCTCTTGTTTTAAAGGTCACCTCTCATCTCAGGCAATCAGAAACTAAGGAAAGAGGCTAAGTAAAGCAAGGAAAGAGAAGGTGACATCCAGCTCAAAAGCCAATCAAAAATTAAATCATCCCTATTCTCAGCAACAGGGACTGCAGTCTGGACATCTGTGCTTTGACTGTGTGTGTGTGTGTGTGTGTGTGTCTGTATGTGTATATATGTGTGTGTGTGTGTGTGTGTGTGTGTGTGTGTGTGTGTGTGTGTATATATATGTGTGTGTGTGTGTGTGTGTGTATGTGTGTGTGTATGTGTATATATGTGTGTGTGTGTGTGTGTGTGTCCCAGTTCACCTCTATCTTGGTGCGGTAGAGCACGAGTCGGCGCAGGCTGCTGATCTTGGCGATGTGACTGAAGGCCTGTGGCTGCAGGCGGTCGCAGGAGGCCAGGTTGAGCTCCTGGAGGCTCGGGCACGTCTGAGAGATGATGTCCAGGCTCGCCTCGTTCAGGAAGTGACAACACGACAGCTCCAAACTCACCAGACTACCACCGCATGCCTTCAGGAAACTACACACAGAATGAGAGAGGAGAGAGGAACAGAAACAGACAGACATGAAGAATGAAAGAAAAATCTCAAAGTTAGATGAGGAGAGGATAATAAAGTATGTCTGTGCCTTGTGTCTCAGACCTGTGCATGTGTGTGTATGTTTGTGTCTTATCTGTGTGTGTGTATGTGTATGTTGTGTACATGAGTGAGCTGTGTGTATGTGTGCGTTTGACACCTGTGTGTAAATGTGTACAGTATGTGTAAACCCTGTGTGTGTGTGTGTGTGTGCGTGTTTATATTGTCTGACCTGCAGAAGCCATTGGAGGTTAGGGCTCCGCGGTTGCCTGTCCAGGACATGTTGAGGCGCTGCAGCAGGACACAGCGGGGCTGCAGGTGGACAAGCGAGGCGTCGGTCAGCGCCGCCCAGTAGGGCTGCAGGCTCAGCTGAAGGTACTGGAGCGGGTCGCAGCAGTGCTGCTGCAGCAGCTTGCAGCTCTGGGCCAGGCGACACAGGTCCGGCACAGTCAGGTGACTCACTATCAACTGGATCAGCTACCAGGAGAGGGAATGAGAGGGAAGATGAGGGAGGGGAAGAGAGAGAGAGAGAGAGAGAGACAGAGAGAGAGAGAAAGAGAAAGAGACAGAGAAAGAGAGAGAGAGATTACTTTACACACAACTAATTACTCATACAACTAGAAATGCTTCACCAGTATAAAGTGTCAAGTCAATAAAGATCTATTGAACTGAGCTGAATTAAACTGGGGAAAAGAGAGAGAGAGAGAGGCACGGAGGGAATTCATCATTCTTACACCATCATATATATCTACTGATATATTAGCTATACTATTATAAATTACTTGGCTGTATTACCACCTCAAACATGCATTATCTTTTGATATCCAAACACAATGTTGTCTTTTCTATTACTAGACTGTATATGTTGCAGACATGGTATAAACACCATCACAACGTAAGAGTTCATGCCATGGCAGTATTGATACTGACAAAACAAGAGAGCAGGGAGGAGAGATTGAGATTGAAGACAGAGAAAAAGAGGTGATCAGCAAAGAGACTGTGGAAGGCAGGGAGAGAAAACGATAGAGCAAGGGAGGGAGAGAGAGAGAGAGAGCAAAAGGAGGGAGAGGGGGTAAAGGAGGAAACATGCTGAGGTATTTGGGCCATACAGAGTCAATCTAAGGAGAACACAGCAGTGTTCCAGAAAATCTTGTGGCCACTGAGCTAGTGAGCTTGCTTGCATGTGTGTGTAAGTAAATGCTGAGGTGCGGGAAGAACAAACAATAGACTATGTGTTTGACTAAGTATCAGCTGGCAGATAATAGCGTATTGCATTACAGACACGCACAGCACTTGGAACCAAGATACCAACACACACACACACACACACACACACACATCCAGGTGTGTGTGCCTGATGAATGGGAGATGCTTGGAGGACAGATCTAAGGAGCAGAGTCCCAAGCCGAGCCAAGCAAAGGTATCAACCGCTAAGGTTTCACTTTTAATGACTCTGAAATGACTGTAAAAGGCCAATTAGGAGCCAGCAGGTCGGTGCATGCATGAGGACCACTGAACATGTGAACTGGATTAATTTTTCTGACAGTCAGGGTTTGAGTTGGGGCCTGTGCGTCAGCATTAGTGAGGAAGTGTGTTTGCATGTACAGATAGTGATTGTGTGTGTGTGTGTGTGTGTGTGTGTGTGTTTTAGACATTTGTGATGCTTTTCTATCTGGCGCACATCTGTGTTACATCACAACGTGCCTTGGAATTGTATGTTTATACTGTGTTTGTCTATTTTTTTTGTGTGTGTGAGAGTGTGAGAGAGTGTGTGTGTTTATGTGTGCTGTTTGACTGAAATCTGTCAAGTATTATGTATGCGTATATGTGCAATTTTGCTTTGTGTCATTAGCCTGTGTGTTTACACAGTTCAGAGCTGTACATGTATGTGTTTGTGTGTGTGTGTGTGTTTGCCCAAACCTCGTTGAGCAGCTCATCAAAGTATCCACTGCATCTGCAACCCATGTTGTGTTTGTGTGTATATGTATGTGTATGTGTGTGTGTGTGTGTGTGGTCCTCCTCCCTCACCTCATAGGGCAGCTTGTCAAAGTATCCGTTGCCTGTGTTGTTGTTGTTGTGCTTGTCATCTCCGGCCTGCGGGTGGCGCTGGCTGCCAATGCCCATGACTGCCTCGTCCTCTCCATCGCTCAAGTCGTTCATGTCGATGAGGGGGATCTTGTAGAGGGCCAGCATGGGCCGCTCGCGAACACCACGCAGGACGACGGCGTCCAGCTCCGTGTAGTACTCCAGCAGGCTGCTGTTCACCTCCACCCGCAGCAGGTTGGTGGGAAAGCTCAGCTGGCGGATGCTGGGGGAGAACTGTCGGGACTGGGGCGCCAGGGCCTTACTGGGCTCCCCCGACCACAACACCTCCCACCTGCAGACAAAGGATGGATGGATGGATGGATGGATGGATGGATGGATGGATGGATAGATGGATGATCAGATATTACGTAGCCTCAGTGGATGAGAAGAAACACTACAGTTTTTTTTTGGTTTCGATTTCACTATAGTCAATAAACAATTTGTGCATAATTTCAAGTCAAGCAATTGTCACCATAAATCTTCTGTCTAAGTTGAGTGCCAACACAGTTGGTGAAGGCTATCTGCCAGTGTAGTACGCAGACCAAAGGAATTTAAGCAAAACTGTGTGCACTTGAATATAAGAATGCATTTGTACCTGTGTGTATCCTCTTTCATTAATGTCATCAACCCCTTTTGTAACTATATGCATAATAAGTGGTCTCAGACATCTTTTGGAGTTAATTACCAGCTAAGCTAATAATTATCAGAAATGTATCTGGAGCTTACTGACTAAAACAGATAATGGTACTCTTAAACAACCACTTTAATCAACCAACTGACACAACCTGGACAAACACAAAACAGGAGCCTTTACCTGTGGAAAAAAAAACAAAATATAACCGCCATCTCGTAATAAGGACGTTGCTTGACAAGATGAACATAGTATAGGTAGCATAATACATTCTGGTTTATTCTGGAGACCAATCTTTGAAATAATATTTCATCACAGGCCTTGACCCCAGTCATGCTCTCACATGCCCAGGTCGTATACACATTTAAATTGCAAATCTAATGATTTTTTGTGTCATTTTTATGGTGTTGGAAGTGTATCATCATATATTGTCAAATTCCTTAAATTGTAGCCTATAAAAATGTGCCAGATGGCAGGTTTGGCAAACTGAACAACAATAACTGGGTTGGATATTAAATTAAATGCCTGTCTTCCTCCAGTAACAGACATATAAGACATTTTAAGGCCTAAAATATCAGAAATAAAATTTGAGAGATTTTAAGACTCTTTAAAGCATTGAATATCAGAGATGTTAAATTTTACGACATTACATTTTTATACCATCTGTGGGACCCTGGGACTCTACATACCGAACGTCAGTGGGTGGGTTCTGGGAGAAAGGGTTGAGTGAGCAGGCCATGATCTGCACCACGGCTCCAGGGTGGTATGTCTCCAGCACCTCCACGGCTGTGGGATACACGGGCTCCTCGAAGGCTAGCTCCAGGTAATCCCTACTGTGGAATGACCTGGGGGTGCGGCGGTATGTGGCAGCCGCACTGGGGCAGCGTTCCCACCAGCGCCCGTACGTCCTGAACACGGCTGTCTGTGTAAAATCGCCCGAGCTCGGGTAGACGTTGGGCGCTCCAGCCAGGTTCCACATGGTGTATGACATGCTGTTCTCACTGCCATAGTGTGAACTGAAGTCCAGTACCTCCTTGGCATACTGCGCCAGCTCACCGCCACTGGTGACACTGCCGACACTACTACCCCCTGCTGGGCCGGAGGCTCTCTGCGCCAACTCCACGGCCCTCCGGCTGCCCAGCGACTCGCTCCGAGACCCACTCCTACAGCGGCGCCGCAGACAGATGTAATAGAACATGCTCAGCAGGGTTAGCATAGGGAACATGGAATGACAGCAGACCAAGTAGAGGGGGTAGGGGGAGGGGGTAGAGGGGGAACAACCAAGGCAGTTCACCAGGCCAAGTCAGGAAGTAACTAATCCCACCTTCATCCACAACCACCTACACTCACCTCGCTCTTCACCTCCCCTGTACTACCTGGCCCCCCTTCCACCTCCTTGACTATACCTAATGCTATGGTATGGAGCACCAATTCAGGGGTTACAGCGGCAGCAGTAGATGAAGAGGCTCTCAGGGTCGCTCTACACTGCGCAAGCTCACAGGCTGGGCCGCATGCAAAACCTGTGGGATTTTAGAGAAACACACACACACACACACACGGTTCCACACGCCAGAGAAACACAAACACACAAACAACGAGAGTGAGGGCCCACTCAGCTGATACAATCTGTAAGCTATGCAAAACAGTCAGTAATAGTGCAATGCCGGTCACTCCACACTTTAGATGAGTTCAAAAATCCACGCCAATTGTCTTTGTTATATCTGACTCACTCCAGTGTTTGTGGTTACATTTTAGAATGATGGAAAGTGGGGTTGAATGTTCAAAAAGAAACCCACTAACTGTTTTAGTGCTTGAGGGACATGGATTCAATGCTTTGGTTTAGTTGATATCACACATCACACATAACAAATTAAGACATTCAATAATCTAGGCCTAAATATTTTTAACCATTCAAGAGCATAACAAAAACATGATTAAGCGTCAGTGCAAACACAAACCCACTGACATTGCTACCATGTTTATCAACGCTACCTACTGAACAACAACCAGTCTAAGAGACCTATAGAAACAGGAAATGGAACTGGAAAGAGGTTTGAGGTAGCATTAGCTCGTACTTTGTTAATGTCAATGAATGCGCCGATTATCAAAATGTCACCTGAAATACTGACATGATAACATGGTCTGGAGTCTAACTATCTTAACAGTCGCGGTCGGTGAATTGCTGGCGTTGATACAGCGTCATGTTATTGACAATTTGCCGTTACAATTTTCTTAGCTTGGCAGATAGGTTAGCTTAACGGATTGATGGGGTGGTTGTCGTTACAGTACTTCCAGTCGCTGCACAGCATCTGGAAGTTAATGTGGCTGTAAATATATCATGAACTATACTAGACTACACTAAAATAATTGTCTTTCTGTGACACGCAGTGTGTAGCTAACAAGAAATAACATTAACGTTACTCATATTTCACAAGGGCTCAAGTTAGCCTACCGTAACACTAGCACTGGACTGGCCAGCTAACACTGATAAGGTAGCATAATCTAGTGGTCCTCAGGGTGGGCGTAAGACAGACATTCTTTGAAGCCAAACCATGCAATCTCAAGCTTTAACAGCTATACAAAACATACTTACGTTGGACCAAAATATCCATTCATCACACTTCGTTTATGTTCCGTTCCCACTTCAGAGATAATGTTATACATGAACTTGGCCAAAGACTAGCTAGCTATCGAGCTAATGTAGACATCCTCATTCTCTGAAGTCTGTTTACCTCTGGTTTATCAACATCCGGTAACATAGCTAACACTGAATTCTGGGTAATGTAGTCATTGCGGCTCACTATCTTTTTAATTCCTTTTCGCTTGTGAATGGACGTCAGTGCTTTGAGCTGAAACCTGTCACCTGTCAGTGAACAGTATATTTGTCCAATACAGCTGGGGGGGGGGGATTATTTTTACTCCTCTCAAGCATAGAAATAAAGGGGGAAAATATTTTTTGTTATCAGTATTTTCTCATGTCCATTACAATGGACGACACATCTAAATGAACAAAAACAACATAAAGACAAAACAGACCATGTTTAGTAGTTATGTAACAACTAATCAGCTATGACCTAAACATCTGGAACTGGATGCCTTCATGTTGCCTTCACATTTGGAACAGGTTACTGCTTGAAGCTTTCATAGGGGCTTATGGGATGTCTCTTAAATTGGAGGATTCTTAACCAACATTGGTACATTAGGTATGGTGGTGATTGATTGCCTTTCACCTGTCAGTCTAAAAAATAGAAAACCAAAACTCACTCTCATGTTTGCTCATGTTTCCATGAGCACTTAAGTGACTTGCATGTGCTATTGAGTGCCCTATGGAAGTCTTTTCTTTTAGTTTGATAAGGCTAAACCTGACCTTTTTGGGCCCAAGTATATTGTGTTAAGAGTCCTTAACCCCAATCTAAAGATAAATATGTTGGTGGGAGGATAATGCTGGGGGCTGTGTTGCCAACTTGAGGGACAGGGAACCTTGTTTACGTGCAAATTACAAAGACCATCATTTTGACATTTCAGGAATAATGTAAATACGTCTGTCTTTTGGTTGCCATGGGGTCTTCCAGAAAGACAGTGACTCAAAGATGACATAACTTAAACAAAGCATTTTAAAGGATACAAAAATCAAGGTTCAAGGTCTTAGAGACCTGATCACGATCCAATTGAGAAT
Organism: Tenualosa thibaudeaui; assembly: GCA_027481765.1. NCBI lineage: Eukaryota > Metazoa > Chordata > Actinopteri > Clupeiformes > Clupeidae > Tenualosa > Tenualosa thibaudeaui. Next base: position 8,613,400 of record JAIFZK010000015.1, on the reverse strand, counting down.
CCACGTGGAAACCTGAGATTCTGTCCATGATATAAACACTGTCTATTTGGATGAGACTTTATGTGGTAAAATGAGTTAGGGTTGATTCAGAGTCAATGCAAGCATATGCAAAGGTGAACACAAGCACGCCATGATGTGTAAAGTGTGCAGTGAAAACTTTTCTGACACGACGCAACAATGAGTGTGATAACATGGGAGTCAATAGAGCAGTCTGCGCTGCTCTAAGTACGCACATGAGCTTGTGACCATAGCAATGTTTGTCCGATTGTGTTGACTATGAATCGGTCCTTATGGTCCCTCAAGAGACATGTGTTAATCTAGTAAGATACTACAATAACATGCTCATTGTAAGGCAGAAAGACTACACTATTGATAAAAATATGTTGAAATTTTGTCTTGGGATTCTTTTGGAAACATTAAAAACTATTAAAAGTTTTGGTTGTGACCATTTTTATAGAGAAGTTTTTTGTGTGGTTTCATACAGGAGCCTTTTTTAATTTAACAGTATCTCTACATTTAGGTAGTTTACAGTAGTTTTCTTTGTTATACTCTAAAAGAACAAAATATAAAAAATATTTTTATACATAAGTAAATACTCTGTGGAGTGATATTTTGGCTATAAAATTTTGCTATATAGTATGGTTTTACCATAGACATTATATGGGTGAAACTTGTATTAACCTCACACATGTATTAACCTCAGTTTACTAAACATTACATTAAACAGATCAGATCAAGTAGATTAAAGAAAAGAAATGCAATCCTATATAGAGCCTCCACCCATGTATTAACCTCGCTGATGAAGACATTTAGCAAAATCAGTGTAGTAACCTTGGTTAATAATCAGGAAATTACAGTATTATTACTTAAACTGGTTTAAAGTATGTAGAGAGCAAATTTATTAGGCTAGCACACACAGAGATTAACATTTTTGATGCTAAATAGGGACTTACTCCCCTCCCTCTCAGGCTTCGGAGCCAGGCTTGTCTTAAATAATCAGGATCCCACCAGTAACAAGCATTGCTCTAGTCATGAATTTACTGATTTTTTATTGGTTTAGACCCAGAAATATGTTATGTCAATTCCAACTGACACCAGGTCTGACGGGGTTAAAACCCCGTAGTTGCTGGCTTTACTGGCCAATTGACATAGCCCAACCAAAGATACTTTAGAACCGTCTCTGGCCCAACTGCCTTTCCTTTTTTATTTCTAGCCTTGGTGTGTTGTTTTTTCCCCAACATAGATTGTGTAGGCCTAGTAGCCTACAGGTCTACATTAAATATGAAACAGTCAAACAGTTGCCCAAAAAAGGATGTGTTAGGCTGTTTCATCAGAGTTGTTTAATCCTAAAAGGTAGGCCTACTGCAGATAGGCTACAGAAATCTAGTAGAAGCAGTTCTGAAGCATTTTTACCTTTAAACATGAATGTTATTACTGATGGTAAATTGTTTTTAAAAATATTCCATACTGGCTTTAAAATAGGAAGAGCCATCATATTATAACTTACTCTGATATATTATAGAAGGGGCATTCACTAAATCAGTAACAAAGAGAGAGGACAGAAGACAAACAGTTATACAGTGGTGATAAACTGCATGAATATATCAGAGCCTTTCCATTCCTCTCTGTCTTTCAGGAGAAGCAAAGACCCATCACGGCATGCATGGTTGGCATTGTTTGATATGTTGAATAAAACATTTATCAATCTGGCTCGGCCGAGAATGCAGCAATGTGACATTTACTCTGGCGTAAACGGCAATGCTCCCGGGCGACCTGCCCTCCTTGCCCCCGGAGCGCCGCTTGGGGTGGCCAGCTCTGCCGCCACCAAAGGGCTGTCCGTCAGGCTCGACCGGCGGCACGCAGCCATTGCAGCTCCGTAATGAAGATGGAGACAGATGCACAGGAACTAAGCCTTGGCTGGCATTTGCATCCATGAATGACTTGTCCAGCCACTTTGTCTCTCCGGTGGATCAGGGTTCCATTGTCAACACAAAGAGCGTTGGGGGTCTCCACGGAGAACCTTCCCCAGCCAATCACAAGCCCAGCTGTCAAGAGCGGCTAGCTTGTGCATACAACCAGAGAGGCGATAATTACCTCTGCATAGAACAGAGCTTTGTTTGGATATACAATTGACATACACATCTCCTTTTTACTGCACTGAATGAATGACTAATATTTGTTGACTGCCATTGAGGTTTTCTGTTGTTGTCTCAGTGAATAGAGGTGTATCTTAAAACTGAAACAGCTCCAATATGAAATGTCTTCAGTTTTGAGAATAGAATGAGCCAATGTAAAAAAATATATAAAATATTTTGTTCATAGTTCTGTTAGTTTACTCAAGCTTACTCAATGCATGGGCTACAACACACTCACACACACACACACAATCACAAACATGCTCCAAAAAATTTAAAACAATTATTGCAGAAGGTGGCCACCCAACAACAGTACCTGAAATACTATGTTGATGCAATTTCCTATTCCCTGACTGTATAGCTGAAGAGGCATAGATTGTGTTTTTGGAAGGCATTTGGCTACGAGGCCGGTGGAGGCGAACACACAGATCAATGAGACGCAGAGATAACGAGGGAGACTGATGGTGCAAGGCCAGTTGGGCGTGAGTGTAGCCAGCTCTGTGACTGACAGCTCCAGCGTCTGTCAGCTCCTCCAGGCATTGCTGCCTAGTCTCCCGCCTGTGGCTGTCCTCTGTTCCACTTCAGTGTGTCTGCACATATGCACAGACACACACATGCACACATACACTCACTCACACACACACACACACACACACACACACACACACACACACACACACACACACACACACACAAGAGATGTAGAGAGAAATCCATTCCCTCAGGAGGATCATCAGATCATGAGTTAAATGTTTTAGATACTCCATTCCAGGGTCAATTATGGCCAAATTATCATGAAGATCCAAAGTGGTATTAGTCATTAGTGTGTTTACAAAGTATTTTAATAGGAAGAGATTACTCTAAGAACAGAAGAGATGCCATTCTTGAAATAATCATGCATTTTCATGCCAGAAACATGAGGGGCAGAGTGCCACTGTGTGTGTATTGCAAATGTACTTCTTACACTGGGTGCATGTATATTGGGTTTTTCTGTCCATCTTGGGTCTTCGCACACACAGATAGTGGATAGTGGGTGCTCCAGTTTTGCAACACTGTTGCAACCTATTGTGGGGCAACAGCACTGGTAGCTCACACCAAGGGCCCATTCACCTGCTTTACTCTGTCCTTCTCATTCTCTCTCTCTCTCTCTCTCTCTCTCTGTCTCTCTCTCTCTCTCTCTCTCTCTCTCAACCACACACACACACACACACACACACACACAGGCCAGAGAGGAGGAGGGGGAAATGAGGGTGCACAGGACCTATAATTTCTACACTTTTACCAGCCCAGGGTCCAGTGTACCTGAAGACCTTGTATGTTTGTAATATAAAATGCTTGGAGGAAATGTCTGTGAGGAAATCTGATTTATGTTCCTCACAGAAAATAAGCCAAAGCCAATGAATCTTAAAAATAATTAAAAATAATTATTTGTATCATTTTTGTTAAGCTAAAACTGAAAACTCACCTTATAAGGGTTAATACATTGATGCAATACACTCTCCATGAAAAACAGCATAGAATAGAATAGGCTTAGTTCAACACTAAGGTGAACATGACATGGATGTATGCCCACATACTCTGCAGCAGACACACACAAACATAAATATATGCCTTCTTGGACCAGTGGGATTAACTGGAACAACGCTCAGTTCTTTTACATTCAGATACTATAGAAAGATACTATAGATAGCTACACAGAATTAACCCATGTGTTATGTGGTGTTTGAGTCAAATTGACCCGTTCTTAATTTAAATTTTAATTAAACCATTTTAATTCATTTAATTTTTATTTTAATTTAAATAAGACATATACAAGAAAAGTGTTTTTAGGCATGATACTTAATGGCCTTATCTTAATTCCAGTGAATGGAAAAAAAAAGTTTAGCACACATCCCAACATATACCTCATTACAAGCAGGTAGAGCAACACCATAGCATCTCTTAGAATAAGCTCACAGCAGATTGGTTTAGGAGCCCCACAGCAGCTGGATACACTGAAGGACCTCAATAGTGGCTTCATCTGCCCTGTTTCAAATAAAATAAATAAATAAATAAATTTCATCTTGCAAAGAGTTTAATTAATATGTAACAAATGGTTTATAAATGACAATATGAGTCATACATGTTTTATGTAGGTAATGTGTTCCATTTTAATATATGAGTCATCACTGTTGAGTGTAAATAGCTTCAAAGCAATGACATATCAGTATCTTTTCTGTAGTAGTAGCAATTAGGGGTTTGTTTATAGACTTAAAAGACTGTAATCAAATCTAAGTCTCTCCAAACCAGCTCCATCCATAGCATGCACAGTCAGCTGAGGAAATATACTTTTTCTTGTTTATTGCACAAAATCCCATTGCTCATGTGTCACATTTCACTTGAACTTATTTTGACCTTTTACTTAGTTGTGTTATATTGATGTGATATATTCCGTTCTAACAATCAAAGTGTCATGAAGACATTACATTTGCATATTGCATTTCTTTCAGTGTCAAGTACCAAACAAAGCCTTTAAAAGTCCATTATTATCATGACCTACCCTTTCTTAAGATACAGTCACCTACTGTTGGCTACAGTTTTTATTCAGAAAACAATTCATAATTCATGTCTGAATTTCTTCAATCAGAATGATATTTGATTACCTCACATATCTCGCTTGCTAGTTCATCTTCTAAAGGTTGATGAGGCTTGCCATCCAAAGAGCCATTTAAATATTTCATGTTGATTACCAAAGTTCTCGTGCCTTTTGTCTAAATGACAGAATCTGCATTTGTAATTAGCCTGGGCAGAGAGGCAGTGAGATAGTGGCAAAGCCCACGTCTTGCTTCCCCTATTGTCTGCCAGCATTTGTCCTCCAGCTGAACTTCACCGTGCTCAGTTTAATTGGTTTCGTAAAATCTGTGGCAAGGAAGTCGTAACCTTAATCTTTCCGCCGCACAGATGCATCTCTGTTGGAGGAATATGCTAATTCAATTTACATCCAGACTTGCAGGAGGAATAACCAGATCAATATGAGTTTACCTTACCCTTGTTTGTTTCTTTTTACGAGTAAATAATTCAGCATCTTTTAAAAAGAGAAAGTTACCTGACAGTGTTACATTTTTCAATTCAATAAATATGTTCTCACTTCACTGAAAACTTCCACAACAACACAGATTTTAGGGTTAGTGATACTCAAACCTATGTTATATCTTATACTTATATTTATACTCATGCTATTTAACTGTATACACACAAATTGTTACACTGTTCAGGTATGGCTGATTAACCTGACACCAATATCCTGTTGTCATTAATAATCACTCCATACAAGGTAGCTTTAGCCCCATGTATACTTGCAGTGTTTGGTAGGCCGTTATATTGTGGATCCAGGGTTGATCTGGTCTTTAAATCTCATGTGGGTGTTGTCCATTACAGCTCTGATGCAACACTTACCTTTAGCTATGCTATCTCTGTTAGTCTGCACATAGCCTAGAGCAATTTATTAATACTTCATTCAGTGATAATGAATGCAGAGGTCGCACTTTTTTGCGACACACACAGGGTGACACACACACACACACACACACACACACAAATGCCGTGTAAGCTGGTGAAGTTAAGTAAGAAATCATACTCTAACCACTGATCAGGAAAGGAACAGTGGCCCTGCAGCTGCATTATTTTGAAAGCCCTGAGGGAAAAACAGTTCCACACATAGTGTATCACCTGCAAGGAAGAGACAAAATATTAGTTTCTGGAGGGCACATCTACACCCTGCCACGCCCCCACACACACACACCCTCGCCCCATCCCCTCATCACCACTTCCCCCCTCTCTCCTCATCCTCCATCTTGGTTCGGCCGCTGAGGCCTTTTGTGTGTGTGCCAGCCTCCGTGACTCCAGGTTTATCTCTCCTGCCCGATTCCCTGTTGGCATGAAGGTCAACCCCATGTGCCCTTCATGCTTGTGGGCTCCCATTCTTCCGCTCTGCATTGTTCCTGTTCCACGGGTCCCCCCCCACCCCCTGCTATGCTATCGCCTCGGCAGCTCTCGCGGGGCGATCACAATACTCCCAGCGCCTGGGCTTTTATGCCGTCTCTCCTCAAGGTCTATGCGAGACACCTCATGCTCTCACAACAAGGGCCTCGGAGTGCGTGTAGAGGATCACGGCTGGCAGGCAGGTTTCTTTCTTTCAAGAGTTGAGTTCGCTGATCGCTGCACCTGGCTGCGCCGGAGCGCGCAACCTAATGCATCTTAACAGGAGCTCAGAAAAGTGTGACTGTGACTGTTGGTCCTCAACAGGGACTACAAATGAGAGGTTGATTGAAATGGCAATGCAGAATTCTCTGTGAGGGGGGAAAAGGTGTTGACACTTTGGGCCAGATCAACTCCTGTTGGTGTTGGTGTGTGTGTAGACACTTACAAAGGCGTGAGGCCGCACTGTCATCCATACAGATACGGGGGTGAGAGGTTTACACTCATTCCTGTTGAGCTCCATTCACCCCTATGGCAGCTGACTGGGAGAAGAGGTCTAATTCAAATGCACATCTGACTATTCCGCCTCACTGCCCCATTGCTGTGGACAGCAGCCTCCAACCCACTACTCTCTCTCTTTCTCTCTCTCTCTCTATCTCTTACACACACACACACACACACACAAACACACCAACAGAAAAGGATATGGGGGGTTACACATACAGTACAAACCAACATTACACACTTTTGCATCTATACACACACACACCCACCCATCCACACACACACACACACACCCTTCCCCCTCCCAATTCCCATCTCAACCATCTTCTGTGGAATTTATTCAAATATTTTGACATTTCGCCTCTCCTCTCTTCCTGAGCCCAAATGATTTGTGACAGATGGGGAAAGGCTCTGTCTGACGAGCCTCATCCACCACCTCCTCCTCCTCCACCACCACAGCCACTGTCTATCTCCCCTTTACTCCTCTCCTCTCCTCTGTGCTCTATTCTCCACCATTACCACACCAGGAAGTCTCTCTCCTCTCCTCTCCTCCACATCTTCATAGGCACTCTCTCTTTTCCTCTCCTTTTCTCTCTGCTCCTTTCCTCTCCGCTACCACTGCCATATTCTCTCTCTTCTTTTCTCTGCTCTCCCCCTATCCTTCAACACCACCATAGGCACATTCTGTTCTCTCCTTTCTTCTCTTCTATTTCCCCTCCTGTTCTCTGTGCATCTCTCCTCCACCAGCACTGCAAACACACACACTCTCTCTCTCCTCTTTTCTCTGCTCTTCTCCTTCCCTGTCCTCTATTTCTTGAAACACCAACACATGCACTTTCTCCCCCCCTCTCCCCTTCTCTCACTGGGCTCTTCCCGCCGCACCTCACCTGTGTTCACTTACAATCTCCTCTCCTCCCTTTTCTGTTCCTCTCTCCCTCATTCTCTCTTTCTTTTCTTTTCTTCTCTCCTGTCCTCTTCCCAACTGCCCACCTTTGCAACAGTCAGGACTCCAAACCTTCCATCCTTTCATCTGAGGAGCCAACTGCCTCTGCGCCATTTGCCTCATTCAAGAACATCCACTGTAAACAATGACAGATGAGAGAGAAGACAGAAGATGTCTGGAGAGACTTGCATTTGTTAAGGTCCCTCTCATTCAGACATAGTTCAGCTTTGACTAATCAGATGGATGCAGTGACCATCTGATGACCTCAATGACTGTCTTTTATCTTTTCCATGCTCCAGCAACTGGTTTGATTGAGAATTATCTTTGATACATGCATCTCCTCCATAAGCATGTAAAATGAAGCTCTACTCCACTGAGCAACATGGTCCCATGACTCTGCAAGACTATAAGGACAACACTTGTAATCCATTTTATGCCTGAAGCATTAACACCAGTGCTACAATTTTATTCGCATTTCATTTTCAGTGCAGCAATTTCAGGGATGTGATTGGCGCTGTAAACCTTAATTCAGCACATTTAAATTTGACTCCCTCTTCCTGCAGCAGAGTGAATGATGAAATACGTAAACAAATGAGGTGCTAAAGAGAGTCCGTTTTCAGTCGTGAATCATGGCAATGATGGCAAGAGTGGCCCAGAGAATACAGAGGACTGACAGAAGAGCCGGTGTGTGAATAATGGGTCTCATTAGGGCGAGAGAGGCAGCTTTGCTGTCTGCATCTGTCCCTGGTCACTTTGCTCCACGCGATAGAAAAACACGCTGCCTCGGTGTGAAGGTTGCCATCAATCAACACAAGAAAAGAACTCAGAGCCCAGCGACGGGCGAAGGAGTGCTCATGCTCATAACCCTCGACTGTGATGTTTACAGTGTCCACCCTTGGAACCTGGATCTCTCTCTCTCTCTCTCTGCTGTCTCTTTCTTTCTCTTTTTCTCTCACTCTCTCTCTCTCTGCTGTCTCTCTTTCTTTCTCTTTTTCTCTCACTCTCTCTGTCTTTCTCTGCTGTAGCAGCACAGGTTACTTCTTGCAGTGTCCTGATTGTTGACCAGTCAGGACTTAATCAATCACTGATGACTGATACTGGGTTTAGAGGCTGCAGGGCATTATTTCTGTGTGTGTGTGTGTGTGTGTGTGTGTGTGTGTGTGTGTGTGTGTGTGTGTGCATGTGTGTGTGTGTGTGTGTGTGTCAACACTGGGATATGAGGGGAGCAAACTCAGACAAAACAACATTCATCACTGCATTCAGCAGCACTCTGGGCTCCCTCTTTCAATGAGGTATGTGTTTGTATTTGTGTGCGCGCACTAGAGCATGTGTATGTGTGTGTGTGTGTGTGTGTATGTGAGTGAGCATGTGTATATATGTGTGTGTACAAGTGTATGTGATGTGTGTTTGCGCTCAAATGTCTGTCTGTGTATGTGCATGTGCACTGCTGTGGTTAGGGGGTGGCACTGTGACACGCACAACCCCACCCATACACACACAAACACACACACACACACACACACATACGCGCACACGAGGAGCATCAATCAAAGGTGGGAATGGTAAATAAGAAGCTGGAGAAGGCCAGCCTGAGCAGTTGTGATAACAGGATATTTCTGGTCAACAAGGACTCAGCACAGAGCACTCCATCACCACTCAATCTCTTCCACCATCTTTCTGTCTTTCTCTCTCTCGCTCCCTCTCCTCACCCTTTGTTCTGCATATTCGTCTCTCTCTCACTCTCCAAATCCTGTATCCTCCACTTATACACTTGAGTCAGTAAGTCTTCTGTCAGTAAACACTCCCATACTCTCCCATGTTCCCATGGGCTGATGCAGTGGAACCTCACAGACAGCTGCTGCTGCTGCTACTTCTCAGTGCTGCAGACTTTGGAACAGAGCATAGTTCAGGGACAAAACTATCTGACCTTCACAACTCACTGGGTTATTTCATGCTGTCAAGTGTAGTTTTTAAAAATACAGGACAGTATACTCTTTCTCTAATTATTATCCGAGGGCATGGTGGAGTAGCTGTAACATCATCACAACATACAATTGACTCCTGAACCTGCCATTACAAACCCATGTTGCTTCTGATATAAGCAGCTGATAAATATCAGTCAGTATATATTTAAAATCTGCAAAAACTAACTATCTTACTCAGGTATATTCTGTGAAAACAAAATGTGCTTTGTTAAAATTGTTTATGATTTCAGTTTCTATAAACTATTACTGTTATCTTGAATACAGCTTTGCATATATTATAGAATATATTTTTATATTTATATTTTATATTATTTCATATTTTCTTGTTGATTTGCATGCTTTTGAGGATTTTCAGGTTTTCAGGATATCTGGGTAACAAAGAGCTTAGAAGTTTTTGACATAATGTTAATACGATTGTTTCTTCACTCGTCTTTTACTCGTCTCTATTACTGGGCCATTTTAACCACAAAAGTAGACAATTACACAGACTCCTTTCACCATGAATTATTATTTCAGCATTTCTAATCTAGCATAAAAAATGGAGAGAGTTTATAGAAGACCACTGGTCTGTTTCAGGTACTGTATGTTAAGACTGGGCTGAAGTTTCAAAGCAGTAGTTGGTGGGTTTGTTTGTTTGTGTATATGTATGTATGTGTGTGTGTTTAAACCTGTAAAGTGTGTGTGTGTGTGTGTGTGTGCGTGTGTGTGTGACTGCACACACACACACACACACACACACACACACTATTAATCGCTGTCACCTTAATGAAGGAGGAGCGCTGAAATCCAAGTGGATTAGTTGTTATGAGGGATTGTGGCGGGAAGCTCAGACAGGCCATGCTTCAGAATGACAGATCAGAGCCTGGCCGCGCTGATTGATTCCCTTCGCAAGGGAACCCTAATAGATTTAGTCCTCACTGTGCAATTGCCACTCATTAACCTCCCAGCATTTTCATATGAGAATGTATTGCAGTCATTTAAGAGTTACTCTCAAAGGCAATTTAGATGATGATAAATTCCTCTCTCATACTCCAGGCATATCGTACAGTAGAACGACACTGCATCTTTGATAGGTGTGGAAGGGTTAGGGTTTTACATTAGCAGATCTACAGTGAAAATTGTATGTTACTTAATTGTATTCTACTTTGCAGAGCAAAGTAGTAAATATATTGTGCTAGAGCAAATGTTTGACTTATGGTTCCAAAAGCAAAGCAGCACATGAGGTGTGGAGATGTTGTAACTGATGTTTCTTTCTTAGAGGCCTCATCTTCATTTTTTTCTCTAGCTCTCTCTCTCTCATTCTCTCTCTCTCATTCTCTCTCTCTCTCTCATTCTCTCTCTCTCAGTCGTTTGCCCTTCTTTTTCTTTCTCTGACTGTATTTTACTGACCTTCTCCCATCACACTGCATCTGGTACACCATGCATTGCATTTAAAATATTGGACAAATATTTCACGTACACTCTATTTGTGAGTGTACTACGTTTGCATTTCTTGCTATTCCTGTCTGTTTTTATTTCCTGATTATACAAAAAATATACAACCTTACTCAAAACAGAGATCAAGCGGCATCTTGAATGACAGCCGTGATGTCCAGCTCTCACCATTAGAGACACATCTGATTTTCAGATACATATTTATACCAGTAAACGTTGAGAACCTCTTTGCCACCATGCAAAGCTCACGTTTACGGATGCTAGTTGCCAGTCTCCTGAGACGTCCTAGCTTTTTACTGGCCTGCCATATTTCATGGTGATGGCGGATTTGAATAGGTCGCCATGGAGACCCCGGCGCAGGAGGGAGAAGCGGAGCGGAGCAGGCTTGATCTGAGGCGAGAGGCTGGAACTGAGAAGATGTAACGCTTTGACTGAGTGTGCATTGTACTCATCTCAAGTGCAAAACACACACACACAGTCTCCATAAGCTCTGAATTCAATTACTCACTCCTCGTGAACCAAGCTCTTGGCCCTTGGGGAAGCGACAGAGCCACCATTTAAAAGTATGATTAGCTAATAAACCAATAACATTTTGACTCCATGTTAATGGACCAGTAGATTAGAAAATTTAGATTACATTCAACTGCCTGTAGATTCTCATTAAAACAGCTCAAACTGGAGGGAAACAATAAGTAATTGAGAGAGTAATGAAGTGTGCTACCGTTAGTGCTCCTTGACTGTTTCTCTGCTGGGACAGAGATTTGCCTCGCGCTTATCCTACAGCTAAGCTGCCCTAGCGTTCACACCACACCACATCTTTAATTAGATTAATGATTTTTTTAGGGGCTCTCGGAGGGGCTGGTTTCACTCTTTTGGCGGTGACAGCACGGCAGCAGTTTGAACGTCACGCAGGGCGGCACGAGGAGCTCCAGGCAATCCTGCTGAGCTCTCATAGGACAGAGGTGAGAGGATTGACAAGCGCCGCGCAACCTGCGTGCACGATATCATTTTAAATTAAAAACATGAGAAAAATGCAAATAAATATCCCAACATTTTGTTTTGTGAACAAACAGCCAAAAAGAAAAAAAAACAACACAAAAGTTTAACTCACGACTTTCGGTGAGATATTAATTTAAGGTTGGAGGGTTTGTCAGAGTTTGTCTCTCAGCCAAGTTTGTCACCTGCAAAGAACAAAAGTTTGCTGTTCTCTGGGCTTGTGGGGTGTCTGGACTGAACAAAGTTGCTCAATTCTGGAAGCCCTATGAAAGTACTGAGAACTCATTCAAACCACCAAGGTGTCAGAGGGGCTATCACTTGTGCAGTCGTGGTTACAGGTATTTTAATGATGCTGCAATTTGGAATCCGTCTTCTACAGCTGTCACAAGCCAGCACAAACAGATGAAGACCCCAGACTGGCACCCATGGATACCAGAGCCCATATCTCTGGAAAATCAGCAAACCACTGGCACCTGTAAATATCTGAGAAGACTGTGTGTGTGTGTGTGTGTGTGTGTGTGTGTGTGGTGATGAGGCTGGATGAGGGTTGGGGGGGGGGGCACATCTGTATCTTATTTGGACATTACAAAATGTGTGTGTGTGTGTGTGTGTGTGCGCGCGCGCTTGTGTGTATATGTGTGTGTGTGTGTGTGTTCTGTTTCAACAGTATATGATACTGCATGTTTGCATGTTAAAGAGCCAGAGAGCTGTCGTCTGAGTGTGAGTGTACATGTTTTGTACCCATGAAGCCAACATGTCAAGGTGAGAGTCATTGTCATGCTCAGTGCTCATGAAGGCATTGGCAGGGTCAATATCATCAACAATGACCTACAGAATGTGATACAAATGACTTCTGGAATTAAGTGATGCCGAACATAAACAGGTTTCCGTGTTGTATCAAAGTCAGACATTGTATATAACAACAAGACTTGATGAAGGTGCTGGCCTTCAAGAAGAAACAGATGAAAAGAGACCTCTTTGTTCTGAGTTTTTACATCTGCACTTCCAAAGCAGAACAGAGATTGTGTAGAATCTGTGTAACATCACAACGGTATCAAAGCTTCATTGATGGCGCATTAGCGGTACCGTCAAAAGCTCTATCGCATACTCATCAGCATAGAATCAAAGCGTCATCGGTGCCCGCCACTTGTTTAATGTGACAAAGCCTATGATTGACTGCGCTGAGGCTGATATGCCGCTCATATCAACGAGGTCACATTAAGCCTGTCTCACAAAGGCATCAAGTAATTCAATTAATATTTTGAATACGGTTTGAAATTGAGTGGGCTTTTTATTTTTGGCTTTTGTGAGGCAGAGATTAAGAATCCTTCCAGAAATGCAAATCTGAGGATGTGACCAGTCATGAGGTTATGCTGCCCTCTAGGGGCACTGACTGGAAATGCTCCAATTTGGGAATTCAGATGCGCTTGTTCTTCACAAGGCTCA
>JAIFZK010000015.1:8540000-8595000 GCA_027481765.1 Tenualosa thibaudeaui | reverse complement strand
CTGTCGACACCACATGGCATCTCTTTAATCAGCAGCCTCTGCGGCTGGATGCCTGCCACTTGTTAGGGAGATTGAAAATGCACACCCACACAGAGTACACACTCACACACAGACAACCACACACTCTTATACACCAGCATAGAGAGGCCATTGACAAACAGAGTGTCAATCCTTGTCAGTTAACAAATGAGATGAAGTGTGGGTTTTAAAATTGTCACAGCTATTTTTAATAGGGTCAATTAGAGTGTTCATTGTCATACACATACAGTAGCTCTTTGTATATCACCACTGTACATTCAAGGATTATTACTACATAGTATTGTACAGAGGAAACCCACCCTCACACACACACACACACATATGTACATATGTATCAGTGATCATTTTTTACACTGAAAAGGTATTTCTACACACTATTTAAATTATGGCTTTTGAAAGCTTGTCATATGATCATTGGAAGATGGTCTGCATGGCTCATCACACAGAGAATATTCTGTGAAGGTCTATGTTACAAACCTTCGGAATGTCTCACAATGTTTTTGGATCAAAATTTCTACAAAATAAATTTTGTAAGGTTTTAGTATATCATCTTCACATAACACTAACTTGTCAGGTGGGGAGAGTCTTGGTATTTACTTTCTCTAAAAGAAATCCAAGGGCATCTGACTTTTGGTTCCTGATTTTCATGTGATTGCCGTTAAAACTCTCTCTGAATTTGCAAAGTTCACGTCAATGTCTCTTTAAAGTTAAAAGACAAATTCTGTGTGACTCAATCTATAGCACTGTTTGAGGTCACTGAGTGCTCTGCACTGAGTGCAAAGAACCAGAAAATTTGAAACAACGTAGACCAAATGGTAAAACAGCGGCTAATGTAAACTGATTGGGCATAGGAAAATGAAACCAAAAGTGAGTTTCTGTGCCCCATTTGGTTAATGTTACTGCCAATTTGCTATTAGTCTATGTTGTATTGAATTCTTTCGTTCTTTTTCCTCAACAGCACTCCTTGAACGACAGGGCTATGGATTGATTCACATTTCTCCTTTAAACTTCATAATTTCTAATAAGTTGCTATGAGAAATTCATAGCTGCAATGATTTAGATTGGGAGTCACCACCATGAGGAAATGTGTGTATACCCTGCTTTGAGCTGTGAGTTTATCTTAAGAACCTCTGAGTGGGCAATAGCACAAGCAACCGTCTTGTAGAGGGTTTACCAAAACTCTTTTCTGGTCAAACCATTGCAAAGACTCTCCTACAAACATGTACAATGTCTGTGGGAACTCAACCCAAAACATTTATGCACAGCTGAAAACCTGATGAAAACCTTGGATGGTAAGTATTTAAATCTCTACATCTGTCATTCATACCTCACAAGATCACTGGTGTCTGCTTTTTGTGCACTACATGGTTGAATGCAATCATTTACTTTTTCAAAATAATAATCTTATATACATCAGTAATAATAAAAAACATACATCATATAAATGAACCAAATAGATGCGTGTCAGTACATAAAAGAAAGTAATGGCTCTGGTTTCAAGTAGGCTGACAGAAAAAAAGAACACAAATGTCAAAACAAGCTGTCAATCAAATGATCTCCACCAGGACTAAGGCAAAACTGTCTTCAGTGTGATTCTTTGTATACTGTCACTTGTCCTCAGGCTAGTTGAGTTATTTATAACTCTGTTTGCACCAGTTTCCCTGTTCTGCAATCTACACGCCCATACACACACACACACACACACACCAGCACATATACTTTAACATATGCACACCTACTGATTTCACCATCTAATTCTAACTCTCATAAAGCCATTGCATACATTTAAAAGTTGAACTGTAGGTGAGAACATCCTTTCATGTCATTGACACCAAACTGACCACTGCTGGCTTGCGAAGACCACAGTGACAAGGAGTGTGGTGCTGCATTTTCACTTAAGGCAAAAACTGATGGGACTGCACATCAAGGCCCTGCACACAACTTCAGACCTCTCCTTTCTAACACCATGTAAAGAGATATGGCACCCTCTTTTGGTTACACAATGGCATTGACACTCATCTCAATACACAGGTACTGGGCGGTGGGTGCAGGTAACTGTGGGCGGTTCGTACAGATGCAATCGATACAGAGGAGACCAGTCCCACTGCTCACAGTGGCAAGACTGTGGAGCAGGCAGGAGGATGGAGTGCAGCTAGCCAGCACCACCAGCTGGTCAGGACTGTGAAGTATGGTCCATAATGGTGGGGGGGGGGGGGACTTCACCAGAGATGGCTTCAAAATAGATGCTGCATTACATCAGCACAAGCAGAGCATGTTCCTGATAAAGTAGGGTAGGAAGGATTTAGCTACTGTTTGCCCAAGCTAACAAACCAAGGTCTGTTGCCAGTCTCATTATTAGCTTTTGTATTTAACACATTCTCATTGCATGTGATTGTTTCAGTTCTGATTACCTTGTGAGCTGCTGAGTCAGGAAGTTCCACGACCATTAAAAGAACCACAATGCATTCCATTACTATTACATAAGCCACAGGTCTAAAATGCAAAGTACGTATTATTGCACAATTATTAATAATGAGCGCCACAGAGAATCCTAGGAAAATTTGTGATTCTGCTCATGGAAGAATGCAGCTCTTCTTCTATTTACTTCTATTTTGCTCTGCCACTCTGATCATTGGAGGCATCAGGGCCTGTCCCAATCAAAATGTTACTGTGGAAAAAATACCTCCATCTTACCCTATTTTGCAGACAGCATTCATTTACCTCTTACTCTCTTCAAATTCCACAAATCTCTCTGAATTATGAAGTCAGTGGTTAGTAAAGTAACAAACACTGACTGAAAGAATGATGGTCTACTTTGATAGGCAGTCATAAAGATCTGGTTCTTACTGCATCTGAAAAACTAGGTAAGAGAAGACAGAGAAGCAGCTGGCAGTTACCTTCTAGACCAGAGTAGACTCACACAGGCTCAACCAATCAGAGGTGTCAGACTTGTTAAGGCTACTTCCCCAGTCACAATAAAATCAAGTGTTCTACCAACTCTCTTCTGACCCAAAAAAAATCACATGTACAGTGCTAAAATATATTTTTTAAATGTAGCACTCTTACACTTGGGATATTACTATGTGTTCACAGAAGACAAATCTGGAGCCAAACAGAATACTACAGTGTAACGTAGCTACCAGCTGGGCGCCCCAAATATCTAAAGTCTAAGAGCAGGATCCTGGGTGTGAGTGTGCAGCATGATCCTATAAGCCAATGCAAGCAGTGGTCACACAACCCTTTAGTGACAGCTCTCTGGTCCACACTGGATCTTTCACAGCCTGAGAAACAACCAAGGGCTCTGGTGGAGGGGCAATAACGTGGAGTTAACATGCAAGCACTGCCAATTGTGCCAATCAGACTATTCTTCAAGGAGAAGTGAACCGCATTTACATTCATGTGTGTTTATTTATTTCAAGGTTCACAGAAATGGCTGCAGTTGGATGAGGGTGTGTAGGTTAGCTACTGGTCCACTTTAACCTTTTGGCTTAGAATGCACGCAGAGCATGTTCAGAAACAAATGGTTAGCACTAGTGTATTATCACCATGTTACTGACCTCCAAATTCAGCCCAAGGTCAAAAGTTAAAAGAACATTTGTGAGCCCCTCACAACATATGCTCATGTTTACATCTTTTTGTTTCAGAACTTTCTGGAAGGTTCCTGGTTTGGACTGTAGTGAGGATCTGAAGTATCGATGTCTCTGAAAGCATAGAGCTTTCCCAGTCAACTCAGGTAAGAGACAAGGTGGAGAATCCTCTTGACTATCTTTCCCAAAGTTCAAAGGTCAGGGCCTGACACTTCCTGTTTCTGCTCCACATCCGACCCACCGTCCGTGTCGATGTCCGAATCGAAGAGCGAGCGCCCTGAGCGATCAGAGTTTGGAGAGTGTGCGTCTGCATCTGCGTGTGTGTGTGAGCAGGGGTGTGAGTTAGCATCAGATCGGCCGCTGCTGGAGTCGCTCTCCTCCAGGGTGTCTGTCCTTGAGAAAAGCCCAAAGTCCAGGAGCCCTGCTGGGGAGGACCGCCCGCTCTCACTCTCCTCTCCCGTATAACACCAGTCCTCCGGGTCCACAAACCACTCAGGCCAGAACCGGCGCCGCATCCGCTCACAGTACATGGCCAGATTGATGAGCTCTCCTGAGGGGGACAGGGCACAGACAGGAAGAGTGAGACTACATCAGGAAGTCTCATTTACACAGCTGAAATAGATATAGCATTGACAGAGACAGAGACTTGAAGAGATACAGACAGTTCTTCTGTAACTATTCTAGGGCACACTACAGCTGTAAAGATGTAATATTTCAGTTCATTTTGAGTAAACACTAAGACAAATATAATATAATTTCACATAGTTTAGTACATAAATAGTCTTCTTCACACAGCACAGATTAGTAAACACAGACTGGATTTCCTAGGACCATAAAAACACCACATTGTTTCATGCATCAATAAATAAATAAAATTGTTAAAATGTCTGCATATAGATTCCTTACTTAAATCACACTCTTTTGTTTTCAGTGTCTAAACAGTGTAGCTATAGCACCCCCTGCTGGTCAAATAGCAGATCATTTTGTAACACACAAGGTTACCAAACGGCCTTGTTATCAAACCCACAAATGGCCTATACCTCATACTGCATAATTATACCGCATATCTCATAGTGCTCCATAACTGGTTATAAAAGAAAATGGCTTCATAAATAAACAATGTGCATCAGTACAGCAACCCTGCTTGTGAGCAGAGCACCCAGCACTCTGCGTTCATCACGTAACAGCCTCGGGTCAACCTACTGACCAACGTCCTTTTCTTCAAGGTGATTTTCGGTGCAGTTAGGAAACACCTTTCCCTCTTGGTCTGTTCCTCTACTCCATCAATGAGCATGATGCCATCAAAGCACTATGTTGCTTTGTCGCAACTTTGTCACTTTATACTATCACATCTGGCAATAAAATATTATTAAAATCACATGCAATACTTGGAACTGTGAATGGCTTAGGCAATTTTTCCTTTACCTTTAATAACTTTACAGGCCCTTTCACATCTTATATACAGTAGCCTACAGTTTCCATTCATTTATTTTTCTTAGTGTTGTCAGGGTATCAAGCCCATGACTATTACATTGTTGGTTCCTTGCTTTTAGAGAGTTGGGCTTCTAATCTGTCTTTGTTTTCACCATTCAGGTTCCAAGTCACAATTTCTCTTTTGACTGCATAAACCATCTGCACAGGTGACTGTTGAGGACTCAGGCCTATGGTCAGTAATGTCGATAAGGGACAATGATAGTCTGTCTACTTGTGCTGCATACCTTTGATAAGCTGTTCTGGGCGCGTGCCAGGCAGACTCCACATAGCCTGGGCAAGGTGCCCAAAAACTGTGGCATCCACACTGGTCAGCTTGGGCCCCATGATGTACTTCTTATCTCCTGCAGGGCACGAAAACAGATCATTTAACTCCTAGGTGTCTCTCTCTCCAGTAGAGGGCACCACACCCATTACACTACACTGAATCAAATACAGTGGAGAGCTAGCAAAGTCCTTAGTCACCATTCACTAAACATATGTTAATTTCATCACTGACTTCAACTGTCTGACTCTACTTTCAGCATGGTAAAGGTTTGCTTCGAGACAAACTAAAACAGTCAGACGAGACAGTCAGATCTGAATCTAAAAAAGTGATCACGCATACACACATACACAAACACACACGCACACATTCACATGCACATGCACGCACAAAAAGACTACTGTTCAGACCGAGCAGTGTGGCCAGTGCCCTCATGTCTTTCTCCATGAGGGCGTAGACCTCCTCCTTGGAGAAGCGTCCGATGCCATGGCCGTACATCTCCTTCTTGACGATGCTGCCCGTCACGTGACTCAGGATCCATTTCTGCAGCTCGCTCAGGGGACCCGTGATGGCCAGCATCTTCTGAGTCTCCTCCAGGTTGTCCACCCACTGACAGTATGCAATAGTCCTTCAAACACACACACACACACACACACACAGATAGACATAGCACACATAACGCATGAATTGATGTGTGGAGATAAACCTGCAAACACATGCATAAGCGTACAAAACATAGTCTCAATGTTGAGACACACACACACACAAGAATAACCACAAGAATAAACACAAACTAAACTATCCATCTCTAACCCAGTCAGATTAATTTAGCTTGACACTCTGATCTTGGAATCTGTGTTTGTAAACCAACATGATTGCTCTGTGTGTGTGTGTGTGTGTGTGTGCACCTTACAAAAGCACTAAGGACAGAGAACAGTAAATAAACAAGGAGAAAAATGATTACTCAAATACATACTCCCACTTGCCACACCATCATCAGGCTCATAACCCTGACACTGAACCACACACACACACACACACACACACACACACACACACACACACACACACACACACACACACACATCTTAACAACTGTCACAGTCTGTCTCTGTGGAACCTCTAAGGAGACATGAAAGGGGCAGTGGCTCTGTTCACTCCACTGTAATACAATCTAAACCTCTAACCAAGTCAGACCCAGAGAAAACAGAGAGAGCAAGCAGCATTACAACAATACAGCACTGCAGTAACAACACAACGATGGCCAAACACTTGGCTGGTGATTTCATAGAAAGGCGCAGAGGCACCTGGAACAGTTCACTTACTGTGCATCCAATGGGCATGACTACAGCGGCACAGCAGCCACAATACAATCACAATAAGATGCAAGGCCATACAGACCCCATACTGTACAATACATGATGATTGGCAACAACAAGGTCATATATGAGCTGTGTAGCACAGGATGATCTCACAGTGACTGACAATAAGGTCACATGTCCAATTGCTTCCTAACAAGAAATACAAGTGTGAGTCTAATAGAATCCATATACTGCATCTTACAAATAACTCTAAATATAAATCTCAAGAAGAAGAAGAAGAAGGTCCACACTCTTATCAAACTGGATTTACTTTCTCTTGTGCAATTACTTCATCAGACAGACGACAGCCCTTAATTAAATTCACTGTGGCTCTGTGTGCTGCACTGAATAGAAAGTCAGACTGATGAGATTCTGTCTTCAGCTACGCTGGCTAGTATATGCCAGTCTCCTGAAATGCAGACAAAGCTCAGACAATGAACTACATTACACACATATATTCACATTATATTAAATTTTCATTAGTGTAATTAAATCTACTTGTTGATTAGGATATGTTTTATGTTTTTTAAGGGTGGTGGTAGCGTAGTAGTTAATGAACCTGGCTAGCTTGCTAGTAGCCTGGAAATTGTGGGTTCAAATGCCACCGTTGTGCCCTTGAGCAAGGCACCTAACCCTAAGTTGCTCTAGGGGAAACTGGCCCTGAACTAATTGATAGTTGACAAATTTAAGCGTCTGCTGAATTCAAACATGTAAATGTTTATAGTGACCAATCATGACCATGCACTTAATACTGGACTCATTCACCTTACGAATTCCAAAACCTGCTGACCCAATAGCAATAGAATGGCACAGTACACAGCTTAGACAGCTTGTTTCGGTGATTTCCTTTGTCCTTCACATGGCTATATGTGCTACTTACATTTATCAGAAGATACTACAGACATGATGTCACTTGTGAAAACATGCTTTCCAGAGTTACACACTGTAGCTTATTGACTGGATGTGCACCCTCAAAAACTTGGTCTAAACTGACTGACTGATTTATACCAGTTTATACCAGTTAAATATCTGAGGGTTGAGGGCACTGGTATTTAGGTGTTGTGACACACTAGAGTCTGATTCCTAGAGCACACACTTGTACAAGTGAATTGATGTATTTCAGTAGCAGATGATACGATATGGGCAGAACTAGGACAGTTGGGCCCTATCATAGAGCTGGTCAATACTGCTCTGACTATTTCCGTAGGACAGATATCAGCTTTCATTATAAATGAATGGAGGTGGAACCTTACTCAGCGAATGTGTAGGGTAGTGTATGTTCTTCAGTGTATAGTCTACAAGCTTGGGCCATATTCAAAACAGATTTAGATTCAGTAATAGCCCACAATGCTTTGTATTACAGAAGTGTTTGAGCCATCACAGTGGTAAGATAACACTGTTATCATTCAGTTAAATTCTACACTAAACTTTATAAAATCCTTTGGCTTATTAAAAAAATAACCAAGTGGAACATTATGTAAAGGGCACAATGCAAACATGACGTAACGTTTGAGTTTTTGGTAAATAAAATGTTAGGGGAATATTTGTAAGTGTGAAAACCTACAGCTAATGTTCTATGAACTTCCACCTAAGGTTTACGGGAAAATGTTAGGAGAACCACAAGACAACATTATTTAAAGATTTTGTAACATTCCGTGTTGGCTTGACACTCTCTGTCACTTTGAGCAAAAGCATCTGGTAAGATTTTTAAACATAGAGATAGACTGCAGACATAATGATAATGATGGTCATCTGAATACACTACACACAACACAAGTCTGGTGCCCGCAAGAGGACAACACGCCATCTGGATTCAGCTAGTCTGTAGGGCATCCATATGCTTATCTACAGTCTTTTTTGTGATAATTAGTGCTGACCTGTCTTAAAGGTGCAGTCAGCAATTTTGTTAACAAATTTGTTTATGTTTGTGTTTATTTATATTTCTAAGCAGACGCTTTTGACCAACAATTTTATTTGATCCGAGGACTGATCAAAACATGTCAGAGGTAGCTCACCCTTGGCCTTGGTCCTCCTGAAGACTCTGTGTTATTGTTTGGGGGGGCAGGCTGCCTGTGTTTATTTGTTTTCAGCTTAAGGAGCCTGGATATCCATAAAAAGACCCAGGAGAAGGAAGAGCTAGTGAATCATGGCAAGATTATTTTTATGTTATAAAAAGTGTTATGTGTTTACAAACCGCATAATATTACTGACTGGACCTTTAATACTGTGAATAATTTCAATGCTAGTCCTTGCTTTTATTCAAAGTAACTCACATAATTGTCAGATGGCCGATAGCAACTCACAAAATTGTCAGATGGCCGACTGCTTCCTAAGAGCTAACACTAACCACTTAACCACTTCATCACCACATTGGCTGTTGTCCACATGAATGAAAAGATACTGTTACTTTCTACACACTGTCCAGGTTTGAACAGAACAACACATATCAAATTCTAATTTGAACGTGGCTTCTTACTCTACAACCTCTGTTTTCACAACTATTGCATCAAGTTGGACCACTTTCAACACTGACTCATTAAAATATTACCATCAATACACTATACTTAACACTAAAACTTATCCACAAAAAAAAAAAAACATGAAGCTAAAATAATACAACATGTATATAATATAATGTACATAACATCATCATAATAATACAATATGTCTTATGGGTAGGTTACTTATGCTTCATCATGGAAAATACACGAAAAGTGAATTCAATTGCTTTTGTTGTGGAGGGATCTAGGGAGTTCTCCAGTGACAGTGTGAATGTGACTAGTGTGTCACCTTTGTTTATGGAGCTTAAGTGCTCACTATTTCACAGTGAGCCCTGAGACCAAGAGGGGGCAAAGCAACACCTAGCCTGCCTAAGAACAACTGGTCCCTTTAACTGCCCTGCAATCCCATGAATTATTCAGTCAATAGCCATATGTGATCCTAAATATAGCACAGTCTTGAGGAGAGGGATCAATGAGAGAGAGAGGCAGAGGCAGAGAGAGAGAGTGAGATAGAAAAAATAGACAGTGGGGAGAAAAGTATGAGGATAATTGACAGTGAAGGAAATGATGAATAGACTATGCAGTTCTGGTACTGTAAATATATCACATTTCCATTTGAATAAAAGCTGAAAGTACACCCATGAAAGCATGCAGATATAAGGCAAAGACAGTTTCCTTCCCTTCAGTTCATGCAATTAGCCATTTTCAAATGTAAACAGCTTTACCCATTGCTGAGTTCTAGCAAAGGGCCCAGTTTGTCTTGGCACAGGACACGTATCTAATCAGTCCAACATTAAAACACAACTGCAACTCTATCCCACAGTTCAGCTGAGGATCTACCAACAAGAAAATGAAAATATCTCAACATCAGAGGATCATTTTTCAGTCAAACAGATTGATGTATCCAATTCCTGGCCACCTCGGTGAGTCATCATCATCATCATGATTGGCGCTACTACAGTCAGGCTGACTCACCAGTAGAGATGCTCCTCCACCATCTTGGTGATGGCACGAGACACAGCCTTCTCCTGCTCACTCAGGCTCTTGTTGAGGTTCACTCCCAGGTTATCCTCTAGGAAGTCGATAATGAACTCTGTACCTGACACCTGCTGCCTGTTGTATTCGATCCAGGGCATCTTCCCTTGAGGGGAGAGCTTCCCATCAAAGTAGTTCTGTAGAGGGAAGGAGAAAGGCACTGTTACTGGAGCAACATTACAGAAGTCCCAAACTGGTCAATACTATGTCATATTAGATATATAACAGGCTATCTGTGTTACTATTTAGATGCATTGACAGCTGCAGCACATTTAGTGCTGAATGTAGCTAATGGAGTTGTTGTGGAGATTCATTTTTTTATCCAAAACGACTTACATATTTGTTAACTATCAATTACATCAGGACCAGTCTCACTTAGAGCAACGTAGGGCTAAGTGCCTTGCTCAAGGGCACAACACTGGCAGCCAGGATTCGAACACACAATTTTCCAGGCTACTTGCATGCTAGCCACGTTCCTTAAAACATCGCCGCCACCACCCAGATGCAATGTCGTATTGAACCTCCTGCAAAACTCTATGACTGTTAGTAGATCCACCGTGAGCTTTGTATAGTAAAGACTAAGGCCCTGTTTGCACAAATCTAGATAGTTTTATAAACAGATATTTTTTTTATCTTGTTTGGGCCTCTCGTTTCCACGTAAAACTTTTAGCCACCTCAAACAGATATTTTTATAAAAAGGCCTCTAAAGTGGAGATTTTTCAAATCGTATTTCTTCCCTTGGATACGTATAAATGCAAAAAAAATAAACATATGAAAAAATATCTTTCTAGATACGTGTAAATAATATAGACTAATACCAAATAAATAAACAGCTCCCATTATAGTTTTCCTCCCTCACATAACATCCTGCTACTATTTAGCATGTCCTGGTGTGAATGAATGACAGATGGCACAGGCATGCTCAGGCAGAGCACAAACAGATTTCAGACTGCCAGTGTCCCTGCTCTGATCTATTATAGTACAGTTCTATTACCTCCATCAAATCTAGGCTGCATTAATGAATTGAGCTATGTGCTGGGATGGTGTTATGCTCATCTGCCTTCACACCTGGCCCCTATAACTGGACCGAACGTTAGACCAATTACTTCCCTATTCCCCCGCTTCAGTTGGCATCCATTCACAGTACATTTTTGTTTGTGGACCCAGTTCTGTTTTTACCACATTCACAAGCTTCTATTTACCAAGGCTGCTTAGCAATGCTTGTCTTCAATAGCGTTTATGTTTTGTATCATATAGCAATCAGACCAGAGTACTGATGCATAATAGCATTGATGATACCCATAATACCATGCTAATATCAAATCGTCTGGTTGTCTATTTACTTGTCTTTTACATTTACAAGCAGTCTAATTGTTTGTGATGGTGACAAAGCCTCCACTTCACTATACTACACTTCTGAACACCATTAATGCCTAAAAGACAAGAGCCAAAAAAAACAAAATAGAACAAACTTCTGTCTGATTGACAGTGGTACTGGATACCTTGCTTTTACTGATCATTTTGAAATCAAAATCTGCTTTCACAACCCCCCGGTGGAATCAGACTCCTAATTTATACCCTGGAAATCATATGCCTCTATCAGGTCTCTTTTCCTACATCCTTTGTGCAGAGTACACTCGGGGTGTTCAATCAACTAGACCAGTGAGAGGTACAAGAGGCTATTTGCACATCAAACAGGACTATTATTAAAGTCACAAAGAGCAACCATTTGGGTTTGCTTCACATTTAAGCCTCCCACAGCAGCTAATGTTAACAATCACCCATCTAGGAGAAAATAACTCTGTTCAATCAGAGTTTAAACTTTGCCATGGATCACACAGGACACAAGCATAAAATGATTCTTTTGTTTTGTAATCTCTTGCACAGCGGTCAACAGATGAAACAAACAACATGATTGAGAGACAGAAGTGGTGCAGACTCTCTGCCTTACGTAAACTATAGTGACTGTTCAACTCTGCGATTCAAAGATTATTACATTTATCAGTAATGCATTGATCAAACCAGTGGTAACATGGGACCAGAGGTGACTTTACACAAACGTGGTGACAACAGGAAAGAGCATGTGGCTTCAGTCTTTTTATCGTGGCCTACATACACATAATATGAATTACATATGGGACCTTACTGTATATGGTCCTTGCATAATTCTATCATTAGGACAGATGAGAATCATAGAGACTATGTTTTCAACAGGTTTTTTCCATATAGGTGACAAATGCAGCATTCACTGTTGTAGTTTGTGTTGTTGATTGTTTCAGTCTGCACAGCTATCTCTCCACTAAAGCTTTGCTTTTGCAGCATGCTGGGTCAGTTCACACAATAGGTGCTGTTTTACAGAAAAACTCTAAAACCTTACTAAACATTGACACTGAAATCTGCATCTGGCTTTCTGTGAGCTTTTGCCCACATCTCTGTTGGACACAGCTACGACCTGCGCTACATAACCCATGTTCTCCAAGACTGATTCTGATGTGTGTGTGTGTCATGTGTGTTACCTGATAGGGAAGATCCACCATGCGCAGGAAGGTCTCCATCTTGAGGCAGAAGGGGGAGAGGCTGGGCATGCCGTTCTTTGGGCGGGAGAACTGGTGCAGGATGATGGCGTCCTTGGAGTCCATCTCCTCCTCTTTCCTGCAGATAAAACAAAACAAACCAAAACAAAATCAAAACGAAACACACACTCATATTCTCAACATGAGGTTAAGGGATGAAGGTAATGGCCTGCCTTGCTCTGCAGCCATCTAACCTGACTGCCCTGAAGACATTTTGTAAGGATGAACGGAACACTCCTAAATACCTGCAGAATTCAGATTCCTATCAGGGGCTATATAAGCATTAGGGGTGGGAGTTAATAGGATTTTATCTATATCAATAATATTTTATCTATATCAATGCCATTGTCGATTCTGCTTATTGGTCCAATTCTTTATGAATTCAATCAATCAATCAATCAATTCAATCAATTCCTACTGTTTAGAAGGTATTCTGCACAGGTTTTCAGCATCAACACATAGGCCAATTATATATCTTATGCCACTAAGGTGATAATAGCAGCTTATTAGAATGAGGAAAACCATATAGAACTGTGTTATCCATTTCAATTTTGTATTTAGACAATGATCCCAAAAACATGTCGGCAATGATGAGAGGAATTATCAAAGGGATACCATATCAGTGAATGGAAAGATTTGATTCTTGATTCTACTTGATTCCCGGTTCTGGATTCCCACTCCTAATCAGCATTTACATGCTATTATTTCACTCTTCAGTATCATTGTGATTATTCCATTGGGGGGCCTAAACTTTGCGTTTGTCTGTTGCTTTTATGATGGTGCATTGCATTGTGTCTGTTGATTCAATTATTTAACAACTGCAATGTTATTCTTTCCGTTAGATCAATTGTGTCCAAATGAGGTCGCTGCTTCAGAAGCCCAGGAAATTAAAAACTGAAAGAAGGATATTTTAAGGGTGTCATTATTGAAAACCAACACAATCTTAGACTAACTGCATATCAGTATTGCCAATGCCTATTTTAAAGACTGTTCCACAACACTTTCTTTCGAATTAGTGTATTGGATCAGATCCCGTCTTGATCCACCCTTGCACTAAGTCTAGGCTAAACCTTACTTTAGGCAACCTGCAGTCATCAGGGCATTCGGGTAATGGTCACATGATACAACTGAAGTACCGAGGGGCTGTTTTGAGGCTACAAAACAGCTATTTACCTCCGAAGTGGGGTCCCACCCTTTGGAAATCATCATGCCCTGTCCCAAAGTCAAAGCAGGACAACCAGAAAAAAACTTAAATGACTACAGAGCAGTAGCATTAACCTTGCTCATGATGAAGATTGTTGAGAGCCTGGTGCTCTCCCATCTTAAGCCCCTAGTCAGACCAGCATTGGACGAATTATAGTTTGCATATCAGGAACAGATAGGACACTATCACATACTTGCTCCACCAAGCCTACTCTTTCTTACAACTAAAAACAGCCTTTTGTTCTGATGGACAAGTTCAGAAGTATGCAGGTGAGTGCTGCACTTATGACATAGAAAAAAACACTACCCGCACTATCAGCAGGTCACAGCATGAAACAATTTTGTCTGACATTGTCTTAATTTGCCCATGGTACAACTCTCACATACAGTAAGACATCTTCAGATGTTTTCTGATGATTGTCATTATTAGTATATGTATTTCCTACTGATGCATTTCTTATCTTTCTTATTTTTTATCATTCCTTATGAATCAGCAGTTGAAAGCAGACACACACCTAGGCAGACAGAGATAGACTGACAGACACATACATAGATAGAGAGAGAGAGAGAGAGAGAGAGAGAGAGAGAGAGACAGAGAGAGAGAGAGCAGGAATACCCCTAGGTTAACATGCATCATATGAGATCAGCTGGGGTTAATTTTAGAATGGTATTGTGTTCTTAAAGCACCCCTCTCTTTCTCTCTCTCTCTCTCACACACACACAGACACACACAGACACACACACATAACACACAGACACATAAAAGCCATGAAAGCATCTACATCGCGTGAATTAAGCAATGGTCAGCTACAGAGTCATATCCTTTTGATTTCCCAATAAGCAACAACAATTTCACCACATGCACACACACACACACACACACACACACACACACAGGCTTCCAAACACTGACACAGAAAAGATTAGTAACACGCCAATTTTTTTTAAAACAGTGAGAAAACAGTAGGCCTAGTAGCATGTACATTATAGTTATTTTGAACCTGCTTCAATTTTACAAGCAGTGCTTACAGCATATTGGCATATTTCCTCAAGTGCTTTAGGACACACTGAGAACATTTGTCTCCTTCATCAATAATTCTCAGAGAGGAAAACATTCCAATCATTCTAATCTCCTACTACAAACTGAGACTATATATATCACAATTGTCACAATGACGTTTGGCAGAACAGTGATAGTTACACGTGAAATGTAACAGCTGGTTAATTGATTACAGTTAACAATTACTTTTGTGACATTTGGTAATTGACTAGACCATGAAACACCGATCAGGGCCTTTTCAAATTCGTTTCACGGTCTACCCCTTTCTAGAATATTATGCCGTGTTTTCGTCTGCAGCGGTTGCTGTCCATGGTACCAAGGTGCTAAAGGCCTTGATGTAAGTTTTTGAGCGTACCTCTGTTCATCACAATATTTATATCGGCAGTGTATTAACAGTAAATGCCACGAAATATAATCGATATGCTAGTAATATTTTTTTATTTAAAATTCCATGAATTCCGACAAAAAAGCCTCAGTCTGGAATGAAAATACATACTGGACCAGTTAGACCACTGCAGCGCAAGCTTAATGTGAAACCACGAGTAAAGGAAAAAAGAGTAAAGGAGTCATCACATTAACAATAGACCACACCTAATCCCCAAATTCGGACAGATTAGGCAGTGGTGGCCAAGGGCACGAGCACATTCTTTCCCGCACGCGAACACACACCTACAAAAATATTTTCCCTAAAAGACCTCAGCTGCTCTCGTAAGGGGTCAATGTGGACGTCCGGGCACCAGTACCGTTAAAGGACATCACGTTAGGGAAACTTACGGGCACGCAGCTTGGCATAAACCGACACGTGACGCACCGACACAGTTGTGGACATTTTTTTCCATATCATCTGGAATGAAGGGAGGAAGTGGAGGGAGGATTATTGCCTGCTCGTCGGCGCTGCACGTAAACATACTAGATATTTCTGCAATAATGCGTAACAAAATGTGCAAATGCACAGGTGGAAACTGTGCATTCTGTGAAACTGTGCATTCTGATGCTTATCCAAATCCATACGTAGGGAATTGAGGGCACGTTTCAAGTGCGGTGGCGATATTGTATATGAATACCCACGTTAGAGTACTTCTGGAACCTCAAATAGGTATACAAGATATGAACATCATAATTGCAGCACTATTAAAATCCTGCAATCAATAGCCTTCTAAGGGCCATCGGGTCGTGTGAGCCTATGATTGTGACACCCTAACATTACCTGATGGACAGCAGCTCGTGTAGAAGGTAGGCAGCGGCCGCAAGGAGCGCACCGCCCGTGATATACAGTGTTTTCCTCCACCAAGACTCCGAGCCCAAACCGGACATGATCCCACCGTAGTCCTGTAGAGGAAAGGCAATGATGTATCCATAAAAGGAGTGGCGCTCATCAGAGCCACCGAGTCCGAGGGGCAGACTCTGATTCCGCCCAAGCTCCACAACGTAAGACCGGGAAGAGGCGAAGCAGGTTCCCCAGAACATTATTTCTCTGGACCTCCTCCCGTTTCTTTCTGTTCACCCTACACGGCCTCATCTAAATGCTCTACCGGTGTCCCCTCATAGTTGTGTTAGCCGAGCCATTAAATGGCGAAAAGGACATCCTGACGGGCACTGGTACCTTCAGCCGCTCACTGCCTGCGTCCGCGCAGGATGCTGAGTGCCTTTGTCTGTTCCAATCAGTTCCAACCGAGACTGGTGATGTCACCACGCCTAGGCTGGACTACTTAGCACTCCTACAGTGTGGGAGGTTCAATTGAAGTCCAGACTATGAGCTGAACAGGAAATATTCAATTCTAATAACTGCCTGCTGTGAAATTGAGTTAAGAATGAACATCGGAATAAGTAGGCTATAGCAGTGCTAAACTACGCTGCGTAACAAACACACTAACCCAACACACATCTAATTATTTTTTTAGTTCGCTAATGCTGTATCTGAATATCAAAACTGACAAATATATACTATTACAAAGTGGCTTATTACATCAGCGATAGTCTACAACTGTTTCCATGTAATGTCTTTGATCAGCCTCGGCCAATTAAGCGAATGCGGCTATACGCTTGTCATTGTCTGCTTTCCTTAACTGTCAATTTTCAGACATGTAACGTTAGCCTATTGCTACTTACACGACAATAACTTCGGATACAGAAAACAGCACTCATCCTGGTGTTCTGGTGTCCGGGTGTAAGGGCACTGTGTGCAGCATCGGTCGTTAAATTACAAAACTTAGTTTAGGAAACAGTTTCATAAGGCTTCCATAAGTCGGTTACGTCACGAATCTCCGGTATTTACAATATGCGTTATAACTTGATCTGATCTATGTCCCATGTACGTTAACAATCACCTGATGGAAAGCAATTACGCCATTTGATCATTTTCTACCTCAGCATAGCCGGTTGATGAATGTTAGAGCTTTGTTATTGTTTGTTCAAATAGGCTAGGCTACTTCATGTGATTTGACATCGCTACCCCTTGGATCACTGCAAGTTTTTGTCCCCAAACGTGCAAAAAAATGGGCTTCGAAAGTATGCCAAGCCATAAGACTCCTTCGATCATGTAATTTGTATACATAATGCATAACAATGTTTGCCATACTATAGCTGCAAACGTTTGTTGCAGCGTTGTTGCTAATATTTTGTCACAAAAAAAGCCAAGTTAACCACTACTGCAATGCCCTTAGTTATCATCCAGTGACGTGATAGCCTTGCTTGTCTGCATGCCACTCACAAGCATAGATGCAGGTCAACCAACCTCAACGTGTGGATTACGTGCAAGATGTGTTGACCAAATCAGGCAATACCACACAAGTCTACAAGAAGTGGTGGACACCATTTTTTAAGTTTAAGCCAGATGTGGCAATGTAAAACGTGTGGCTCTTGCAGCACGGGTACACAAGAGCTCAATAAAAAACCCTACTCAGTATTATCATGCATCTGCAGGATAGAATGTACCAGAACTAAGCCATTTGTTTTGGTGAGAGAGACCACTTTTCCAGACAGGGACGATGGCATGGGGTCTCTGATCATTCCAGCTATGGTGTGCATGAAATACCAGTAAGTATTACTTTAAAGTCACTGTTTCAGCAGGAGATTGTGAAAACACAAAGACTACCAATAGGAAGAGTGAAGCACCCTGAGACTATCTGCCCATACTATCCCTTGCTCGTAAGATCTGTTGGCCTTGTAAGATTGACGTTGGCGTCAGCTACATCAATCAAGGTCCAATCAAGGTGCAGCAAGCTGTTGCTGCACATAGACACCATCAATATCAACCAGGTGATGTCACTTTTTGCCTAGAAAGCATTGAGACGTGACTGCAACGGCAGCTCTGCAAATAAAGGGATTTTCCTAAAGTTTTTTTAAAAAAAGTGTTTTGAGTATTTTTAAATCCTGTTAAAAATTCCAACGTCTGTCTTATAAGATCAACACGTCTTACTATCCAGGGATCCCTTTAAAAGGCCACCAGGCAATATTAGACTTTTTTCTATTTTTAGCTTAATTTAGCAGCTTCACAGTCACTTCGACGGTTAAATCTCTTTACAGGGTGAATGAAGGTTCTCTTGACAGCCCGTGGCGCTGTTTAACGCAGTTACAAGCACTTGCAGTATGAAAACACCAGCCAGTGAAAAAGAAACTGAAAGAAACAAAAATGTAATTTATTACCTTGTCAATAAACATAACTCTTCAAAAATGATCATCATTTTTTTTTTTGTTTTTTCTTTTTAAATCAGCGCCTGTAGGGGGAGCTCCGGAGGTAAAACAAGCTGCAGACTTGCCTGGCATGACATTAATCATTTTTGCTCATTCAGAGTGTCTGATGACATGAAGATATGATTGTGTCAAGACAAAAAAGAGAATACTGTGGAAATATTCTTTATCATAACTAATAACCTTTTCTAAACAAACTGGTCTCTGAACTAATGACCGACATGTTTTAAAATTTAATGTTGCACAAGAGAAACCCTATGTAGCCCAGCACAATAAACAATTTTAATAGTGTGCTCTGTAAAACATTGTCATTTATCTAGTCCACAATTTTTTTTCACAATTTCCCATTCTATTACGTTTCATATCTTGGCATCCCTTGATTAATTTTTACATGTGCAAACATACACATTCACACACCATCTCAGGGATGTTTCTTATTTATTTATATGATGTACCTTTATTTGCTTTATTCACACACAAACACACACACACTCAGTTCTGTCCAGAGGCGGCTGCTCGTGACATGGTCTCATGCTCAAGTTCCTCACTCTCAGCATGAGCCCGGTTGGGCTGGGGTTCTTCAGAGCGTTTCACAGCATGCAGGGCGTAGTTGATGGCAGTGCTCTCTGTCCAGCACCAAGCCCCGGACAGAGGGTTAAACATCATGCCCCTGATCGACTCCACTTGAAAGCCAGCTGGGTACAGAACAGAGGAGACTTTAATATAATCATATATCATACATTAGGACAGTAAGTTGCCAAACTTCAGAATGAACTGCAAGACATCTGCATACAGCCATATATGGCTTAGTAGCACAACAATTTCCCATAGTGAAAATTTTGGAAATGGTTACTGATTTTACCAATTTACCACTGAAACTAACTTGTAGTAGCCTGGGTCAAGCCCATTGCGGCCCATTTCTGAGCCATCAAAAACCAAAGAGCCAATCTCAACCCCCTTACGCGGCATGGGGAGGGTTTTATATGATTCACAACCAATGAAGGCACCTGTGTTACTGTATACGGAAAAACAATGGATGTGTTTTTACCTTGGATTTGCTCTGATGAAATTGAATTGAAACTTCACTTTATATAAAAGTGTCAACAAAATGAATTAATGGCTAAATTAATTAAATATATAAAACCTTTGTTTACATGGAAAATGCATTTGATGCACTTCTGAATAGTTCTGGAGTTTCATGCTACAACATAACTTTAAATTTCATGTTGGTTACGCTCCTACAAATGGGATGTCAATGACTCGACTTGTGAACCACTCTCAATTTCAACTGAGGTGCGGTCTGGGTTTCCCCAAGCTGAGATCGCCAAGGAGGAGCCAGGAGGAGGAGAGGACGTTGTACTCACAGGCCTCCAGGAGGCACTCCAGATCCACGGGGCTGATGAACTTCTCCCAGTCGTGTGTGCCACTTGGCACGATGCGCAACACCTGCTCAGCCACCACAATGCCCAGCGCGTATGACAGGTTGGTCTTATTGATGGTGGTGATGAAGAGGGAGCCCCCTGGCTGTAGAGAGGAGAAAAGCAGAGATAAAGTCCCATTTGTACTTCTTGAAAATGTTTTCACAATGTTTACCATTTTCACTATGTTTACCACTATTCATTCATGTCAGGTTGAGTGGCCTGTGATGCATGCCAAAACACCCCTTAAAGTCCATTCACTTGAGGTGTGTGAGTACTGCTTCCGAAGAGCAAGAACACATTTTAGCAAGCATTTTAAAATTAAGAAG
Organism: Tenualosa thibaudeaui; assembly: GCA_027481765.1. Classification (NCBI taxonomy): domain Eukaryota; kingdom Metazoa; phylum Chordata; class Actinopteri; order Clupeiformes; family Clupeidae; genus Tenualosa; species Tenualosa thibaudeaui. The sequence continues at coordinate 8,574,448 of JAIFZK010000015.1, read as the reverse complement.
TCCTGATGTTGTAGTTGCCAGTGGTATGCTCAGTACTAAAGTGCTTGTAAACTATTTGGCAACCTTGCTAGACACACTGGACTGCAACCCTCCTGATGAGCAAAATTTGGTTTCATTTTGGTTGCAAAATAGCCTATGGAAATGGAGGCTGAAAAAGTTTCCTTGCATAGACAGGTTATGCCAAGGCCAAAGGCATTAATGTTGATGTCAGCTTTGGGCAATCTCTTCCATTATTATCTTCCAGTCAATTCCAATTTCTAGCACTGACAATCCTGTGGTGAAAGAAGACTGTCTAGAGTAAGATTATTGAATATCCCTGTCTTTAAATTTCTTAGTTCCTGTGACCCCTCATGTTTTTGGGGACCCCCCTGCCCCCCAGGGATTCCTCCAAACCCCCAGTTTAAGAACCACTGTGTTAAAGTACAGAAATAAAATGATGGCGAGTGAACACTGCCCCTTAGACTGCATACACTTGCACAATGCCTGTTGTAGCTTTGAGCTGTGATGAAAAGAGCAGGAGTGAGTTGACTTGTGCGGCGAGAAAGGGAGCAAGGCAGAGGGGACAGAAACTGGCCTGAACTCCAAAGAAGATTAGAGGGATTTAGACTCTCACTTATTCCATCATGTTTGCCCCTTGCACACTGACCCAGAAGATTAAACACATCTGTTTGACACTGACTGAGTATATTTGACCCAAATTGTTACACACACACACACACACACACACACACACACACACACACACAAAGTAATCTACAACTGACAGTACTGTGACAATGTGACAAACAATGTGATAATGCTGGTAATATGGTGTCAATTCTTACTGGTATAGAAAATAAAATTACTACAGTATACAGTATTTACTAGTGTATATTTACACAGCTGTACATACACACACACACACACACACACACACACACACACACACACACACACACAAACTTGCTCTGTAGCACTGAGCTTAGCATCACCACAGTATGATCTCACCTTGAGCACCTGGTGGCAGTAGCTGGCAAAGATGTCAAGGTCAGCCAGGTGTTCCACCACCTCCGATGCCACCACAGCATGGAAGCCCTCCATCTCTTTCCCCGTCCCCATCTCGCCCTCACCCTCCTGGGTCAGCTCCTCCAACATGCAGGCCTTATACCGCACATGCCTCTGCAGCACTGGGTCATACGAGGCGTGCAGCTCAGCTGTGCGGATGCTGTCCTCCACTGGGTCAATGCCCAGAACGTCTGCACCTAATCTTCCTAGTGGCTGAGGAAGAGAGAGAGAGAGAAAGAGAGAAAGCGAGAGAGGCAGAAAAGACAGAATGAAAGAAAAAAAAAAAAAAGACAAAGAGTAAAAAGTCTGTCAAGACGTCAAAAAGAGTCCAGGATGGATGGACTGTTAGAACACAGCAGGAAATTTGAGACCTACTGCTCTTCACTGCCACCTCCTGGTATCCATCAGTACTGCATGAGTGACCAGATCTGACTGGGGAAGACGTTTATGTCGGCTCAACAGCGCATCCAAAAAGGACAGCTGCTCTACAGTGAAGGACACCTACAGCCTGATGTAATATTACAAGACATCAGAATGTTCCTACCATACTCAAACATGCAGGGGACTGTGTGTGTTTGTGTGTGTGAGAGAGAGAGAGATTGTGCATCTAGCCCTTATGGGACACGACGTTGTCTGCTACAATCATGCAGTTTTGCTGGTCAGATTTCATATCATATCAGTTCCAAAGCCCTCTCTCCTTCCAAATGTAAAATAAATAGATGCCTCACAGAGCAGGAAGAAACGAGACAAACTTCAAGCTGTCTTTTCCACCAAACCATGACCAGTCCAGTCACATGCAGGATTAAATACACGTGGCAGTCATTGCCTTCTCATGTAGGCCTATCAGGCGCAAAGGCTTGAGTTAAACCGATATGTTTGTACTCTGGGGCTAAATAATATCCAGAAAATAGCAAATCAAAATGTTTGATGCGACAGCTTGCAATCGTAAAAAATTGAGTTCAAGAAATGATATGTTGGTGTGATTGCCCTTACCCATTTTTTGTTTACATACAGAAAACACACACACACACACACACAAACCACTCACAAACACACATGCACCAGCAGTACGTGAATTGCTTACCTCAGTCAGCAGGCCTCCTCCACAACCAACATCCAGAATTCTGAGGCCTGCCAAAGGGCTGCCAGGCCTTCTACTCCCATGGATGCTCAACAGATTGTCTCTGAAATGGCAGGGGTCATAGGTTAACTAGGGTGAAAGGTCAGACACACAAACAGAACCTTGATTCATAAGGGGTCCGTCGATTTGCCCTCTGGACGCTGTCACTAGGAATTTAGGACAGTGGGCATACACACAAAATGAAGCTGACATAATGAGCTGTTAAGGCCCTACAGAGAGCAGGGGCTTTCAGGGGCAGTGAAGAGAACTCTGATTCCCCCTGCCCCCCCACACCCCACCACGTACACACCTCATCACAAACACCTTCCTGTGAGCCCGAGGTTCCAACACCCCCTACGGTCATAGAGACCTCATCTCATCTCATCTCCGCTTGGCATCTGAGGAGGCTTATGAGTATCCCTCAACAGGCCAATCCCATCAATCGACTAGGTCATTACTTCCTCCCTGTGCCCCCTAGGTCAAGGGTGTATGAAGGAACCTAGGGTGGCCCTATATTTTCTACTTGAAAAGCAGCAGGGAGATGGGAGGTATGATAGCCTAAGGGTTTTTTTTTTTTTTTTTTTTTAGACTCGGCCGCTTCAGTTCCTCATTCAGTCAATCTCTTCAGCAGGCACTCAAGATGGCACTGATTAGACGCTAGCCTACGCCACATGGATTTTCACTGGTTGCATCAAAAGCAACAAAAGGTGGTGGAGGGTGTGTGTTTGTGTGTGTTGGGGTGATCATAGGGCTGGATACAAACAGTGTTCTTCATTCTTCATATTAATCGTGATAACCAGCAACAGCACGTATATCCCCTCATTTAAACAGGCCCTGAAGGCACAACCACTCCACCTCACACACACGACTGCACAATGTGCTTCAGCTCCAGACAGCCCCCATCCTTCTGTTGCTATAGACCTACAGTTCTCCAAATGGGGGTGGGGGGGATTGTAAGTGGTCTGAATGATTAGAATGACACTGTAAGCTTAAGTCAACAAAAATGCACATAAGCAGGGATGTAGACTATGCACACATTGATTTGATCTGATGTGATGGAATGTACTCTGATCATTGTCTCCATATTGTTTACGTTATTTATTTTTTAGCAACTGTGACTGTTACTTTGCCTAAAGCAAAAGAACAGAAGCCCCTCTAGTCTATAGCCTACTCTTTGCCCAAGGCCAGCTCTCTCTTTGAATTACTCAATTTACATCATGAATGAAGTCACGAACTGTCGACTGTTTCTAGCACAAGATTAAGTCAACTATCTTTGTGTTAAAATAGTTACAAGTTGTATGGTATTAAGTGTTTGCCGAGTAGGAATGTGAGTCAGCAGCACTGAGATATTCTTGATTCCTTATTTGACACAAATAATTATGAGAAATACACCTGATGAAAGGCACTCTCAGGTCGTTCATTGAGTGCAAGGCTGCAAACTCCCCTTGTTGATCCCACCATTTGTCGGCTAAGGTCTGGAACTTCTTCACCTCTTCGGGGTCTAATGTGGTGTGGGAAAACTGACGGATGCTCGAAGCTTGAGGTCTGTGGGATCCGTTTAAAAATGCATGGTTGAAGTAGCTGCAGCTAATGTTTCTTCAAATTTAATCTGAATATGAAGTTATAGACCGCATAGCAATAAACACTTGTCATAATGCCGCTATTTGCAAAGATATGTGCTTGACAAAACAGTTAATGCCTACCGTATTTTCCAGACTGCACATGACTGATTGACGCGCCCATCATGGGGCTTGTTTAGGAGAGAGCGGTATCGCTGATGTTTACAAACTGTCCAGGTGGATAAAACACGATTTGCAGTTTCGGAGGGACTTGATATATTGACATTTGTTGGACGCAGTGCTTTGGTCTCCGTGCATAGTCCGTAAACCATGCGTCCTAATTTCTTTGAGTACATAATTCGTTTTATAATTAATCTACCATTTGAAACACCATTAAAACTAACAGATTCGATAAGGATTCAATGTGACCCACGCATGTACTTCAGGCTCGGGCGGAAACAACGAACATGAGAATAGTTCCCACCATATGGGCTCCTCCCACTGTTGAGTTTCCCCAAGTTTGTCTTTCAGCACTTTTCATGATATTATATTTGCATATAATTAGCATATAAACCATTATTATTATTATTCCTACTACTACTACTACTACTACTAATAATAATAGCACCATCCCAGACAGCCCAATACACTTTCCTTGAAATAAATGGCTTCTTTTAATTTTGATCTCCAATGTTCAATTTCCCTAAAATGATCAACTAAAACTCATTATCTTCATGTACAGCCTATTTCACAGTCAAATACTAATTTTTCAGAGTAGAGGGCTAGAATATCAGTGTTAAAATGTAAAAAGTAGCCCAGCCTCTAATTGTGGACCTCTGTCTTGGATTAACATGATTCATAAACTAGCCAATTCCATTGGCGCTTATGCCTTTAACCACAAACTCTGGCTTTTAACCGCAATCTGAGACCTTCTATTTCAATCATACTACCGTCACATTTTAGTGTTTCTTCTATGTGTTCCCTTTAATAGCTTACATGACTATTGAAAAGGAACATCATGTCAGTGTTTGAGGTGTGTAAGTGAAAGACAGACAAATGGTACATGAAAACATTTTTTGTTTTATTCAACATTGTACATCAATAAGTGATTATTTCTGTGTTGTGTCCCGTTTGTGTGATCTTTAAAATGTTACAACCAGAATATTCTATTTCATCCTTCAACTGTGGATAACATAGGTCCAACAAAAAGAACAAATCAAAATGAAGCAAAATCAAAATCCTAGCAAATTAGAAATGTCACATCATAAAGACATGGGCACTTAAAAAATGACAACCACTTTATTATTATTTACACTGCAAGAGATGGGAAGGGGGAAATGGATTTGGGATGAGGTCAGGGTAGGGTGGGGTGGGGTTGGGCAGGGAAAGGAGTGGGGTGGGGTGGGGGGACAGGGAGGCTGGGGTTTTTGGATGGGAGGAGTTCACCTACACCTTGGCCTCGAGAATGAGACAAGCCTGTTAAACTCGTGGAATTTAAAATAAGTGCACAAATCAGGGCCGTGCCAGCCCTCAACGCCAGCGTCGGGCCGGGGAGGAGGACCTGAAAGAGAACCGCCAGACAGGGACAGGGAATTAGTGCAGTCACACCAGTTCAGTGCGTTCCCTCAAGTTTTCATTTCTACACACACACCAATGTGGAGATTGCTCATGACGATAACCTTCATGTCAAACATTCAAGCAAATAGACGAGATCAGTCACAGTGACATCACAAAAGCCTGAGAGAACATTATCATCGAGAGACGAAACTCAATGAAGGCACTTTCGTAGAGCACCACTGGCCATTATTGCATCACAACAGTAACTTGTTTCTGTCTTTTCATGATCACTTTTCAAACCAGTTCAAGACTATTGCAATAGTTGACTTTTGAGTAATTATTTGGAAGTGCTTGAAATGAATTACACACAACACACAAACAATAACAATTAAAAGTAATAGTTGGTAAAGAAGGAGGAAAAAATTGAATACTACCTTGATCGTGACTTAGACTTGTGTTTGCGGCTTGCCTTCTTACCAGACTTGTGAGACTTTTCCGTGGAGCGTGAGCGACTACGCTTAGACTTTTTGGATTTCTTTTCTTTGCTAACCTCGGGGGAGGGGGACCTGCTCCTACTGGAGTCGGACTCCGAGTACTTCTTGCTAGCTCTGCCTGAGCTCTTCCTGCTGCTGCTGCCTCCGGCCTTACTGTCCTTGGAGAGCCGCTCGCTCTGAGAGTCAGAGGGCTCGCTCTCCCTCCTGCGTTTGGACTTCCCGTTGACCTCCTCCTGGGGGGCTGCGTCCCTATCCCTATCCCTCTCTCTCTCTCTATCCCTCTCTTTCTCCTTCTCCTTCCCTCTCTCCTTGTCTCGGTCCCTCTCTCGCTCCTTCTCCCTCTCCTTGTCTTTCTCCCTGTCCTTAGTCTTCAGCTTGTCCCTCTTCTTGTCTGACTCCTTGTCTTTCTTCTTCCTGTCTTTGTCTCGGCTGTGGCTCCTCTCCCTCCGTTTGCTCTCCCTCTCCTTGCTGGCGTCCTTCTGCTTCCGGCGGCTGCTGCGGCTGTTGCTACGGCTGCGCCGGCTCCGCTCGTTGCTACCACCACCGCCGCCGCCGCCACGGCGTCTGTCCCTGCTGCGGCTGCGGCTCCCCCTGTCCTTTGATCTGCTCTTGCGCCCCCTGCTGTCGCTGGTGGTCCGGCGGTGCCGTGACCGAGAGCGCGAGCGGGACCGGCTCCGGCTGCGCTTCCTGTGGGAGGAGTGGCCTCCAGAGGAAGGGGAGTGGCCTCGGCTGCCGCCCCGCCTCCTGTCGCGATCTCGGTCGCGCTCCCGATCCCGTTCCCGATCCGAGCGAGAGTGTCGCCGACGTGAGCTGTGGCTCCGACTCCGCCGTCTCCGGGACGACGAACGGCTGCGTCTGCGTTTCCGTCGCGGGGAGGAGGAAGAGCGTGAGGAGGCCGAGGTGGAGGAGGAAGATGAAGAGGAGGACGATGATGAAGAGGAGCGCTTGCTGGAGGAGTGGCCGGCCGAGCTGGAGCGGCTTCTAGGCTCTCTGCCTGACCCTGACCTCCCTCTGACCTCACCCTCGCTGACCTTTGACCTCCCTACAGATGCTGAGCTGGACTCCCTCTCTGCTTCCCTGTCTCTGTGCTTGGGGTCTGGCTGCTTGTCTTCGTAACTAGGGGTCTCTCTGAAAGTCCTCTCCGCTGCAGCATCTTCTGCACCAACAAAAATACACACAAAAAAGGACATCTTCAAAATTTACTACAGTTTACTTTCCCATAGCTAGATCGAGCCAAATTCTACACTAAACATTCATTCACTTCAAAGTCCATAGGTGTCCCTGTGCACAGGTCTTTAGTGGTTAGGTAAGTATATTTCATAAGTGAAAGATCAAAATCACTGCACACTGATCACTATTAAACAAATGTTTTAATTAATTTTGAGCAAACAACGTGTTTCGCTAAGTGCTTCATCAGGTTCACTCTGCACCATCCCACAGCTGAATAAATCCGTCACATGACCTTGTTGAGAGTTATTTGTAATGTCTTTTTCTTATTATACACTGTTAATATAAAAATACAATCTAGAAATAAATAACCAGTGTGAAGTTTATAAACAACACCTCTAAGAATGAATCATCGTAATTAATTCACTTCAATTGTCTTACAGGATTAGGCTTTATTCCATGTATGGGAAACTGAAGTAAAGTTTTTTGCACGAATACCATGCCCCCCCCCCCCCCCATGAACCATATTCATGTTTGCATATACAAAGTGCTTTTACAGGAGCCTTCATGTAAAGTGTTTACTCTTTGCTCCCTGTGTTTCATAAAGCACAAACAAACAAACAGATCTGTTTTGGTGCTCACCACGTTTGCTTCCCTCCAGCGCCTCCCTCTCTTGCTGCAGCAGCATCTCGCGCTCTTTGCGCCGGAAGGCGTCCTGCTTCTGCCGGATGCGGTGCCGCAGCTCCTCCTCGTCTGTGTCCGAGGACTCCGAGCCCTGGCCGCTGCGCTCCTCATCTGAGCTCTCGTCCGAGCCGTACTCCCCCAGACCCCCTGCGGCGACAGATGCCCCCTCGCTTATAGCAGAGTCTCGCCAAAAACCGACACAATAGCCAGTCGCACACACACACACACACTTTGCTTGTTCATCACTCATTCACAATCCGTCTACTAAGTCTCCTAAAGGTCTGAGGCAACACTTCTGTAGCTAAGGTAAACTTAAACAAAATACCTGTCTGTATTAAAGACACCTAACCTCACTTACTGTGTGAGACATTGCATGCTGTTAAAGAATCTGAGACATGGGCATCTAAAAACCATACTGCTATATTTCAATCATAAATATCCTTTCTGTTGGCTAGTCAGTCTAAGAAAGGCCCTGTTTAGTGCTGAGATAGGAGCGAGAGAACAGAAGAGGAGAGAAAACGTTTTGGAAGCTACCCTCTATCCCAACCCCTCCCACCCCCGGGATTCGGATGGAGAGAACACTCACCGAGGCCAGTCAGAGAAGCCAGTGCACTTGACCGTGCCAGCTGTTTGGCAGGAGCTTTGATTCACATCAACAACAGGAACAACATGTTAAAACACATACAGCCACCATTGTCTCATAGGCATGAGTGACTCTAGAGAGGAGGCACAGAATATGTACTTTTCACAAGAGCTCCCTTAGGCAAAAAGGGGAAAACAATAACAGAATACAAATAAATAAAAAAAAGAAGATAAAAATAAAACAAAAAGGGAAAAAAATGGAGAGAAGAGATAAGGGTTAACACATCATCATCTGCCAATCAAAAACAGTTCAGTCAAACAGTGGAAGAGAAGCTCAAAATCAAGAGTGGAGAGTAAACAGTGGGATGCCAATAAGCAACACTGTGCAGCTGTGCTGTCAGATCATCAGTCTCATGGATACATACACACACACACACACAAAAACACACATACCTGTCCTGTGCTAGTCAGGGGGGTGGGGGTTGGGGCTACTTCTGCCTAGAGCGGCACATCCAGTTCTATACAACCGGGTGACCGGAGAGCGTTTCAAAATTAAACGTTGTGACTTTAGCGTCTTGACAGTTAAGCAATACTGCCACTGTTTCTGTGTCTCTCCAAGAGTGCCTTACCCCCACCTCTCTGGTATTTTAGCACAGAAATGGCCACTCAAAGGAGCATCATTCATAAGTCACAGGAGTTCTCATAGTTTCCCTTTCCTGTCTTTTAACACACAGGTACACACCATAGAGAGAGACTGCCAGTCACATTGGCACTGGCATCCATCACACATACAGTGTCTCAGTGAGTTTTCTCAGGTGAGTTTGAGGACAGCAGAGAGACACGAGGGGGCTGTGCTGGGGCTGAACACCAGGAGAGGCCAATAGGGCGTCTCGGCAGCAGTTTAGCCCGCAGGGCACAGTGGGACTACATGGGGCTCAAAAGAATGGAGGCAGACCTTTGGTGGCTTTGCGGTGCGTCTCCTTGGCCACCTGGTAGATCTCTTCGTTGGTGACCTCTAGGAGAACCTCAGTCAGCAGCGTCTTGGTCAGGAGCATCTGCAGTTAGATAGAGAGGTGGGAGAAAAGGAGGAAGGGAGGGGAAGAAGTGTAAGGAATGGAGCAGAAGTGAGAGGAAGAACAGGAAGAAGAGAACGAAAGTGAAAGAAACAGTTACACTAAATTAAGGTATCCGCCAGAGGAGAATGGCAAATTTTCCCATTCCCAGCTCCCAGCTAAAGCATGCTCAGAGTTCAATGCTATTCTAGTTTCACATTCCAACCTTACTCAGGGACATCACCCCTTTTGGTAGAAACATTACAATCAGCTGGTAACAGACTTTCGCTGTCAACACATTCCATAATAACTGAGTTTAGTATGGATTCTTAGGATTCTCACACGATATTCTGAACAGGTCAGTCTACATTTTCAGCAAAGAGTAAGACATGGAAGTGGTTAGAAATGAGATGTAGGTGTGAGATTTAAAAAAAGGGAACAGAGAGAAGGAGATAAAGATAACCAAAAGAGATAGAGAAAAGAGAGCGATAGTGTGAGTGAGTGATAGTGTGTCTACCAGCTGGTACTCCCGCTCTTCTTCGGTCATCTCTGGTTCGCTCTGGTCTTCATGTGAGGGGGACGGGCTCCTGCTAGCAAACTCTGGCTTCCTTGCATGCATGCCATCTCTGTCCTCTTCCTCATCCTCACCATCATCATCATCATCATCACTGTCCTGAGGGATTAAAGCAGATGAATGAGAGTGGGAATTCTAACAGTGACAGTCTCTCTTCGCTCTGTATTATCCACCAAGTCTATATATAACTACACTTACAGTCATGAATGTACCTGTACACAAGACCAATACTGTTCATTCCTGTTTAATAACCAACAGTAACAATATGCTATTTACAAATGAAATTGTGGCTGTACGCGGCCTCAGGAAGAACTCAGTAACAGTCTTCACATGCAAGTTACAATGTCAATGGAACTGTGGAAAGAGAGCAATAGACACACTCACAAATTTGCTTTTGCGTGGGACTCTCGGGCCACCACCCTCCTCGTCAGCGCCGTCATCATTGTCTCCCTGCTCGTCATTCTCCATCTCGGCACGCTGCTTCTCCAAGCGCTCCCTCTCCAGCTTCTTCTGTTTCTCACGGTCCATCTTCTCCAGGCCCTCACGGATCCACGCTGGAAGCGTCCGCCGCTTCACTGCGTCTGTGGAGGGGCAGCGGGGACCACATAGATGAAGGAGTCAGGTGCATTAGAAAGGAGTTTTTTTTGTTTTGCTTTTTTCCTCTAATCTACAGCTGTCCATAAATGCAGTTACTCCCTAAAATTTCATTAATTTTTTATTCAGGAAGACTGACTAAACACCAAAAATATTTTTAGGAATTAAAACATAGAAAAGTTTTTTTCAGGAACTAAAAAATGGTGAAGATTTAATGAAAAAAACTAAAAAATGGTGAAGATTTAATGAAAAAATGGTAAATCTGGAAAGCTTTTTCCCCAATGAAGCAATGAAGAGAGGCCACAGACAGAGAAAGAAAGGGTGACAAAGAGATGAATGGATAGACAGTAAAGCAGGGGTGTAGCTAGAGAGAGAGAGAGAGATTTTCCACCTAGAGTCGGGGCCTCAGGCTTGACGACCATCTGGTTGGGGGAGCGTGGCCGGTCCCTGAAGCCTGGCGGTCGATCCCGTCTGTTTTGGGGGGGTCCTTGCTGCCAGTAAGGGGGGTGGAAGCCAGCTCCTGGGGGGCCATATGCCGCTGCTCCATGCTGGGGGTGGAGAGGTAGGCCAAGGCAAGGAGAGAGCAAGATGTAGATGATGGTTCATTCATTCAGTGACAAGAAAATCTACCACATCTACTATTCAGGGTTTAAAGGCAAACAAGGCAAGATTGCAAATGATCATATCCTGAGCTGCCCCTACAGTCCCCAAGTTTTTGAAAGAAAAAAAAATTACAAATAGCAACATTGTACACTCTCACCAATCCATGTGTATTTGTTTGCACACCTAAGAATAGGAACCAGCGATTATTTTTGTAGCGTTACATTGACACAATCTTAACACTATTTTGGTTTCATTCATTTATTTTCAACGCCTTGCTTATTAAGATCCTGCAAGTGTAATAGCTGCAAAATTAGAGCTAGAGGCAGTCGAGAGAGCCTTTCCTTCAAAGTGACTACGAAGCTAATGTGATGTAACTAAGTATTCCCATCCACTGAAGTTACTAACGAACCTCACTGCAATTGTCACTGTCTAACAATGTCATGTTCGTTGCTCACTGGTTAAAAAGTCAAGACTGAAGTCAGCGACCTCAGCTTTTCTGGAGTTAGATTAAATGGTATAAGGGAGACAGACATTTTTTTCCTACTCTCTGTTGTATGGCCAGAAAATGCTTGCTTGTGAGTACATTTACATTTATCAGTTGCTATGTGACTAAACTGAGAATAAGAGTTAATTTGAACATGCTAACTTTTGTCATGATTTCCTAACTAAAGGAACCTCAGCTTTGGATCTTTCTTGGGAAACTTAACCTATTTGCTGAGTGGTTGTAGCAGGCTAGATCACATTAGACTCACTTAATGGATAACATTGGTTAGAAGCATATTTTCATCTGGCATACCTGATAGTCAAACTGAGCGACGCCCATAGGCTGGACTCCATAACCGTCTGGTTGACCACCGTAGCCATGGCTGTTTTGAGGAAACATGCCGTGGTGTGGGTCCCCTGTGAACTCCATGCTGTCTTGGCTGTTGCTGTCCTCGGAGGGGGTTACCATGTCCATGGGCGCAGGACCTGGAGGGATCCAGGCCTGGTCGGGGGGAGGAGGAGGGGGCGGATGCTGCCCATGCATTCCCCACTCTGAAGGGAAAGAAACACACACATACACCTGTGAGGTTTACGACTGTGGTGGGCAGCGAATGACCATCACTCAACCCAGGTTAATTTCCCATGACCCGCCATTGCAAGCATGTGTCACCGTAGATGAAAGCACCCACCAAATACCTTTTCTCTAAATTTGCACTGCGTGTCTGTCTTTTAGAAGCACTAGCTTCATCTGCCAAAGACACTGGGTAAAAAGACAGTTCTCAGTGCAACACAAAACACTTAACAATATTAATATCTCATGACTAGAACATGCTCCAAAAACTAGATGTCCCAGACGATGTGGATCAGATAATCAGATTATGTGCAGTATAACACTTTCTCTCTGCAGGAACAACACGGCAGGGGAATCATGCACAGTCCTCTGTTTGGTATCAGTATTCAGCTATATTCATTCTGCAGTTCAGCATCAAAAGATCAATATTGATGCATTGCCAGGTTAGCCAGCATTATGTAACGTTCCTGGGGTTAAAAGTGTCATCCTCTGATTAGTTTATACAGACGCTGTAATGATCCTACACAGATATCCTTGGGCTCCACCACAATCAATTCTGATAACATTGTGATTGGTAGCAACATGTGTTCATCATCTAGGTTTTGTATAGCATACTTTCAGAAGCTTTCACCACCTTTTCCAGACTCAAGCAGCTACATAGAAGTAAACTATGTATTTACAAAAAAATAATTTGGATGCGATTTAAGTAGTGAAATGTGTGTACCAGGCTGCCACATTCTGTTAAAGTTGGGATCTCCCTGGAAGTTCCCATGGTTGTTGTGTGCTGTGGGCTCCAAGCCAGGGATATCCTGGCCATTGGGCTGCGTTGGCTGCTGCTCTGTCCCAGGCCCGCTTGATTCCTTCTGGGCGATCCAGGCCTGTGCCAGTGCTGCCCAGTCCACTTGGCCTGTGTCCAACACACCGATAAATCAGCAGGCATACTAGAACATGGTCACTTCTTAAAACCAAAAGCCTTCTTTCAAATATACCCTGTTCTTGGAAATGTTGCTGTCTGCAATTCCAATTAGTGCACAACAATGATAACTGTAAGAGAATTCCACTCTGAAAGTCAAGAAACCCTAATATAGTGCCGAATGTTGGGTTTCGAGGAGATCCTTCAAATATTCACATTATTTTAATTCACTTACTTGGGTCTTGTTGATGTTGGAACGACTGCATCCACTGTTGCTGGCTCAGAGGCCATTGTGGCCAGGGTTGTCCACCCTGATCCCACATCTTTCACCCTTTCAGCCTGGAATGAAGTGTAAATTCTCAAGTTACTTATCCATCTTATTGTTAGATCATTTGTATGAGAACTGGACAAGCTGGCTGAAGACTTCAATTCGTCTTACAACAAGACGCCAATTCGCTTACAACAATGCTGATTAACCAGGTAACGTTTGGCCAACGAGTTGGCTTTTGAGCTAACGTTAACGTTACTTTGATCAGTGTTAGCGTTAGCTGTGACGCTGACATGCTAACTAGCAAGTTGGTTTCAGGTTGATGGTCATCATCACGAACAAGAAAAGGTAACAACCAAGAACATATTGCAATGACTCAGCTTCTTCTGGAAGTGTATAGTTAATTTGTGAAACTGATGTAGCTATTATGGCTAGCGTGTCCACATATCAACTGTCTACACAAATGGTCACTGTTTAGCCGACACCACTCCCCCATTCTAGGCCTCAGTGCAGAGAAGTGCAAACATCGCTTTCAAAGTAAACTTCCCACGCAGTGGCCTTTAGGATGCTAAGTGGCCACCATTTCGCAATATGTCGACACTAAACGTGCATATGTTATTGTATTTGGTACAATCATAAGAATAAGGAAATGGGCAAAAACAAAATATTTCCCACCTCTTCAGAAAAGCGTCTTCTTTGCCTCGCAATCAAGATGGCGCATCTGTGGAGAGCGAGTGGCAATACACTTCCTGGTCACGACCATTTTTTTGTTGTGTCAAATTAAAAGTTGTTTACACTTAAAAGTCTGCAATAGGAACCGATGCAAACAATTACTTCTTATTTGTACAGTAATATTGTACAAACTAATATTTATTTTGTTACATATTATTTTATTTATATTTACAATATTCTAATAGTTTAAGAGCTCTTTTCCAAAATGAGACATCCACTATTCTATTTTTTTTATTTGCATGGCAAGTGATGTCCATGAATCTACATATGGGTTGTTTTGACTTAATTTGTTTTTACTTAATTCCATCAACCAACTGCAGTCTGACAAAAAAACACATAGAATACACAATAACAAAAAATATTCACATAATTTGTGAATATTTGTATAAATAGATATATTAGACTTCATTTCCCCTAACAAAGTAATGTTATTTGTAGCTTTTGTCAGCTAAAGATTATAACCATAAGCATGTAGGCCTACTAAAGCATATATTGTACTACTCTGCCCTGCATTCACCTGCTTGACCTGTATCTATTCCAGTGTAGATGCTGTTTTGTGTTAGACACCTTCATGCAACCTAACAAGTGTAACCTTCGCAGAAAACACAAATGATGTCCCTTAAAACCAACAAATAGTTTCCTGTCACACAACAGCATATCTAGGTTAGTCACTAGTATGCCATCTACTTGAAATGTCCTCTGATATACAGAAAACCTTCCTCAGATTTGAATGTTTGCCTTGACTTCACACCAAGCATGGTAAACAAGAGAATTCTCAACTTCTCTTTTTCACTCTGAGAGGGGTATGTGAAGTGGACGCCCCTTTATTTTGGCCTGCCACGCTTGGGGTGCGAGATGAAGGCTAAGCGTGTCCCTCCATACTCAGCGGGTTGTTAAAGACGGGCTGGGATGTCCACCCGTCGCCCTGCATCAGGTCTCTGTGTCAGAGCCAACAGGCAGCCCAACGTGGCTCCCATTAACTCAGATTAAGATCAGCACAGAGCCCGTCACACTAGCCATCACCCACTGCTCCACAGAGCGCTGCTTTTGACTTATAGACACACACCCACACACACATCCACACACACATCTCCTGTCCCATATAGGAGAAACACACAAACAAAATTTTTAAATACTCACTCTACACCAAACACACACAATGTGTCTTGTCCCATATACACACAGAGAGAAACACAAACACACACACAAAGACATTTGTCATTTTTTAAGGCCGGTTTGACACACATGGTCTTTGCCCCGTGGCTGTTCTGTTTTGATGTAAGGGGAGGAATGGGAGGACATGGGTGGTTTTGGCCTTAGCAAAAGACTGCATGCTGGCTTCTGGATGTGATACAGTCGGACGCTAGCCTTTTCCCGTGCCCACACCCACCTCCTCTTCACCAGCTGATGGCATGTTTACCAAACCGGCCTGCTCTGCACCCGTCGCCACGCGTCTTCGCCACCCACGGATCGAACATGGCATGGCGGGATGCGCTACGACAGGACAGCCTAATCGTCCAGCCCATTCGTCACGCAGAGACACACAACATGCAACTCAGAAAGAAATAGAGAAGGAAGAAAAAGACAAAAAGATCCACCACCCACAGGAAGAAAGTCCTGCACACTCAGCCAGCACTGTACATCATACAAGAGGATTGCTTTTATTTTCTTAATCAATGTGATAACTCTAGATTTATGATGATAATCACACAGTATATCAAAGTTGTATAACATTCAAGCAAAAGGAAAACCCTTAAAGGAAAACCTTGCAGTCTGAGGTACCTCATATGTTGTGTTTGCAATGCACTGGCATGAGCCAGTTGTTATACATGTGTAACATCTGAACAGTAGAATATACATTATATATATATATATATATATATATATATATATATATATATATATATATATGTATATATATATATATATATGGCCAACTCCATGCAAACATCCATAGTGCCAACAAAATACCTTGGTTTTTGTATGATGCGAATGATTATGTGAAAAGTTTTATAAAATTTGTTCTGCAACCAAGAAGAATGAATGCTCAAATTTTATGTAATCATCATTCACATATTATACAATGGCATTGTGTTGGCGTGATATGCATGCATGGAATTGCCCACACACACATATGCATGTACATATATATGCATATGTGTATGTATATATATATAATGTGTGTGTATGTGTGTATATATTTATTTATATATTGCTCAGTTTAAAAAAGCGAAAGAGGAAAATTCCTGGTTCAGCCATATGTTGTACAGCTGAATAATTGCCCTGTTCATGACAGTGAAGTAAGGACGTTCCTAGCGGGACACCGACATAGGCACTGTTAGATACTCAGAGGCTTCAATGAACACACTGTCAGTGCAATGTCACTGTAACAATGGCCTCTGTACACGACAGATGTAGAGTCCTAGAAGGACTTTCAATCAGGATGGTCACTCTTTTCCGTTAATTAGCTTTTACATTGGTAAACAATTGTGTAATGAGGCTATAGCTACGAGCGAACTAAGAAATGAGGACGAGGAACGGTCGAGGAACATGAGGAACGTATTTAAATACTTTGAATGGTAAACAAGTATAACTACACTATACAACTAATACTTATGCCTAATATCAATCTAGCATACCATAAAAGTGACCATCACTGGACAAGAGTGACCATCCTGAACGAAGGTCCTTCTGGGACTTTACGTCTTCTGTGCACAAAACCAATTCCTCAGATTTGTCTCTTTTCAAGGACCTCAGTGTTGAGGCATCATTCCAGCAACACCACATAAGAAAAAGATTAGATATTACACACCAAAAAAAATATTTGAATTACATTAGGGGTATTTTTCATAACCATTTCATGTTCTCTTATCTACCAATAAATAGCAAAATATAAAAATATATACGAGGACAACGTAAACAAGTGAGGAAAACATCATTATTGCATGCAGTGCAATGCCATCAGGGAGCTGTGGATCACTGTCCATCAGTAGAATGCAGAAAATGCAATAAGAAAAAAAACAGGAAAAAACTTGGCCCGTGTTCTCATTGTTAAAAAGACATGGCAACATAGCGAGCTATCTGAAGAAGTGAGATATCTGTTTGGCATCTTCCCTTTGTTTGACAGTCTACAATCTACTTTGTGCTCCATGGTTATTTTGTGTGTGTGTGTGTGTGTGTGTGCGCATGTGAGTTTCAGGAGGTGATGCTTGTATGTGTTGCTGAAGTATGTATGTGTATGTGTATGTATGTGTTGCTGAAGGCAAATGTATGTATTGTATGTACAGAACATGCATATTATGTGTATGTGTGTGTGTGTGTCCTGAGTGTATGTCAATAAGTGTGTTTATTTACAAACTAAGCTTACGATCCCCACACACCCACACACACACACAAAGACACATCAGACAGTGCTCTCTACCTACAGTTGAAGGCACTGCCTTCATCGCATAGCTTTCTTTTCTTTGGCACTCACAGTGGAGTTTGCCTTCCAATGCTTCCTATGTAACCCACAGCCTCTCCTGTCCGGTTCCTAGCATCCTAGAGTCTTTTATCCATCTTTGGCATATCCCCAACTCTACAAGCTTATCACCTGTTTCACCCCCAAACCTCCCCTAGATTTTACCCTGTCTGTACAATAAAACATCTATACATAATTTAAAATAAAATACAGATTTTACAGAAAACAATAAAAATCAATCCATCAGACCTCAGACAGACCGGAAATGAAGATATCCAAGCCACACACTCGAGCAGATATATAATGCATGTTTGTGTCATGTCTTCCTTAGGCCATCAGCTGGCTTATACCATTCAAAGTGTCCCCTACAGCAGACATCCAGTGCACCCCTTTGAGAGACTCAACCATTCACTTGTTGCCGTGTCCCCCCCCCCAACCAACCCCAAGATCCCTAAGGCAGCTCCTCATAGAAGAGCAGGTAGGCTTGAGAGTTGAGAACACGGGACTCCGCTACAGTCTGGACGCTGGTGTCACTGACGTACACCCACTGACCCTGGGATGACGCACTGGCTTCACGCCCACCTGAGGGAATAGATATAGAAAGATATAATGATATACAATATAAAAAAATAGTATATAGATAAAAATAATCCATCAAGAACTAGATTAAGCAATATCAGTATACACTCCGTGTATCTACTGCACATTATGTACATTGTACACAATCATACATTTTGCACATTGCTATTGACAAACACACTCACACATTTCAAATAGTGAAGATATGGTGTGGCACCTTCCCTCAAGTAGGAAAACTGACCAACAGGGACTGGATGGACTAAGACATTGTGACTAAGTACGCAATCTGAATGCCTAGTTTCTCACATTCACACAAAATTAAAAACTCTTTCAGGAACATGTTTTTAAGGACCATAAACAACCCAATGTCAGACCCACAGAACTGATGCATATATAACTTGAAAAAGACCTGACATGACCGTATGCAAGCTAAGCTACCAGGGAAATATATGAATAAAATTTCCTATGAAGCGGCTTCTCAGCTAAAGCTCGGCGAACAGCTAACATACAAGGGAAACGACAGCCGAGCTCACTCCTCTAACATTCTATAGACACCTAATGACCTCTCTTGCTGAGCAGGTGAAGGCCAGTTCTTTTCTATAGCACTGACTAAACTGCTTTGTCAATTTTCATGCATGCATTCATTCATAAGACAGACAGAGTCAGTGGCCCCGCAAGAGTAATACAATGGAAAAGGTCTCCGGTATAGGACAGATGTAAGGAGAAGAAAGGGCAACATACTGTTTATTATATATACATAGTTATTATTGGGACAAAGGCCATTGCAGTCTCTAATCTAATCTAAGTATTGAGCATGTAATTTGCAAACAAATCACTTGTTTGTGTCACAATATAGTCAACACATCCCTCAATACAAGGCCAAACAGCAGGTCACAGCCATTGAGTTTAAGAGCATTATCAAGATACTGTACTTACAAAACATGCATGCGCACGCACACACACACACACCACACACACAAACATAGACACACACAGTCCTCAAGGCCACAAGGAAATAAAGTCCACACAGAAAAGGCCCCGTCCCCCCTTTACACAAACACACACACTCACACACACACACACACAAGTAGTCAGTGCTGTCCTTGCAGGGCTCTATTGAGTGGCAAACAGTGCGTTGAGCTGGTCCGTCTTGAGCGCTGGCAGGTGGAGAAGGCTGCCAACTCACCTGACTGGTTTCGTCGTTGGTCTGACCTCTTCACAGGGTTGCGGACCTTCACGTATGCGGTGTAGTGGCCTCCTCGCATCGATCCACTGTGCTCCACGATCCCGTAAAGACTATACAGGACTCGCTCGCCTGGTACCAGGTTCTACAATACACACAAACACACACACACACACACTTTGTCCATCTTGTTGTACGAAAAGAGGGAGTGAAATCAGGTTTGAGTTCTAGTTCTCCCAGATCCATCTAACAGATGGTTCCCTTGTACCAGTACCTTGCATGAGGCTGAGCAGAAGGGCGCCAGATCTAGGATAAGTGGGAAGTCCACGTGCCGGTTGACCTTCCGCAGATTCATCCCTGCCTGTGGAGAGGGCAAGAGGTCACAAGGTCACAAGGTTATCAACACAGTGAGAACAGAAGCAAGAGCAGGATAGGTCACATAGGTCCTCACCAAAATGTACACGGTTAAGAAAAGGAGAAATCACAGGGCTGGACTGTGAGTTTGTGTATATGTGTGTGTGTGTGTTTGCAAGCACATCTGTTAAGTGATGTATTGTATGAGTAGTACATAACTGTAAGTGGTAATGTACACACTGTATGTGTATCGTGTTGTTTTTACTGTCTCTATGACTGCTGTGTATAAATGCATTACTTTCATTTCATGAGTGTGTGAATATACTTTACATTTGCACATGAATGCGAGTGTGTGTGTGTGAGTGCATGTGTGTGCTAACCTGGTGAAATCGTTTGAGGTGCAGTGTGACCACGGGTGGCAGGGAGGAGATGAGCATCTGCTTGCGGGCGCTGGTGTAAACCCGCTCTGATTTCTTTCCTGCGTCACACAAATAAGGTATCAGGCGGCACTTAGCGCCACAGTAAGTGATGGAACACGCAGCACACGTACGGTAGGAAATGACCCACTACAATTAGACCAGTGCACCTCTGACTCCATCTCTCTCCATCTCTCAGGCATGGGTCTGGTCTTTCCCCTGTCTCTCTGGTTTTAGGGGTCTCACTCACCCCACTGGACATGATTTCAACCCAGGTCACTTTTTTTCCTTACCTATCTCTACCTTGTGATGCTTTGTGATGTAGTACAGATATGTAAAACTAACTAACACTAACCGACTAACTAACTAACTAACGGACAAACAAAATGACACGCTAACCTGATGTGCTGCTATTCCTGAGCTGCCTTTAACCAAGTAATTAGCTAACTAACAGACAAACTAACTAACACTAACTGACTAACGAACTAACTAATGGACAAACAAAGTGACACTAACCTGATGCGCTGCTCTTCCTGGTCTGCCTTTAATCAAGTAATTAACTAATGGACAAACTAGCTAACTAACGGACAAACTAGCTAACTAATGGACAAACGAAGTGAGGCACTAACCTGATGCACCGCTCTTCCTGAGCTGCCTCTGGCGGCGCTCGGTGCAGTTCTCACACAGGAGCTTGTTGTTGCCCATGAGCAGCTCCACGGAGGTGAACTGGTAGAGACACGACTGCACAGAACACTCTTTGGAGGTGGGCGTGTAACTGTGGGACAGTGCCTGGAACGCCCCCTGGTGGCCTTGCTGCTGCTGCTGGTGGTGGCGGTGGGGGTGCAGAGGCTGCTGTGCCGCCTGTGCGCCCGACTCGCCTGGCTCCTCGAGGGGCAGTGTGTCGGGGGAGGTGTGCACGAGGCCCAGCTTAGACACGGCGCTCACCAGCTGCTCCACGGCGCCACCCTGTTGGGGGCGATGGGTGGCAGTGAGAGAGGGCAGAGTGATGCTGTGGTGCCCTGGGTTCAGAGTAGGCGTAGGGGCTGAGGCGGAGGTGGGTTTGGGGGTGCGCTCGATGGTAGTAGGGGTGGCGATGCTTCCCCGGTGGCTGGGCCCGGGAGGCGAGCGGGGCGACCACTCGCTCTCCGACGCTTCGCTGTCTGCGTCATTGCTGCTATCCTGGGCACCCGAGTCCTTCTCACTGCCATCCGATTGGCTGCCAGATCCTACCCCACTTCCCCGGCAGCTGGCAAAGCCACGCGCAGCCGAGCAGGGATCGTCGTCATGAAGGGCAGGGCTGCAGCTGGCCCCTCCCCTCTCATCCTGACTACTGGACAAACGGCGACCAGCCTGCCTCTGAGGGGAGAACACCATGCACTTGGTTAAGGCCTCCTATGTCTGGATGTCAAACATGTCTCTACTTAGAAGATTACTGTGAAGATTACGGTGTCTGACACATTGCAAATTGGATGGTGTCCTATTTATTGATTAATTCACAGTTTTAATCTTAATCTTAATTTTTACAATTTTAACACATTAGGAGTAGTATTCCAACCTATACTAGGTGTCTCCAAACAAAAAAAAAAAAAAAGATTTTAGTTCAGAGTGGTGAACACATACCGGTCCACTTAGCCTTCTGACAGCTCTGTTACCCTGAGCGTGCATCACCATGGGCTCGTCGCCATGGGTTCCAAGAGCTTCCTGCTCCCGACTGCTCTTCCCAGATTTGGTCGGATAGGAGGGCTTGGAGGTCTGCAGGGACAAAGAGAACAAAGCTGAAACACAATGCCTTCACAATCTGTATGCCTGTTGAGATGGTGAGCTTGGTTCTTACCCTCTCCTCTATGATTGGCAACGAGATGTCAATGAAGGCCTCTTTAACTGTGGAGATCTGTGAGGAAGGAAAAATGAGCAGAGTGGAGGATAGGGGAGAGGAGACGAGACGAGGGGAAAAATGAGCAGAGTAGAGGATAGAGGAGAGGAGAAAAGAGGAGTAAAGATGGAACAGAGCAGAAAAGCATGGATGGAGAATGGAAGAGAAGAGAAAAGAAAAGCGTATCACAATAGTACAGTTGAACAACATTTTTATAACCGTGTGTGTGTATGTGTGTGTGTGTGTGTCCTACATGTTCACACTCTTCACACATGATGGTGTTGGTTAATTCTCCCACAAAGATGCGATCCACAAAGTTCATCTTCACGCCGTCTTTGCCATATGCTGGAAAGAGAAAACATGTACGTTGCAGAGTAACAGCACATAGTATCATGAGAATATATACAAGATATATTTTGATACAGTAATACATGCTTATCTCATTTACTGTGTGGTATGGTGAATGGCTGATATTACATGTTGGAACTTCATAACCAATGTACAAAAAATGAAGTAAAAGTTATCATCTTTATGGAACAAAAAAATTATATATATATATGTAATTAAATAACATGTGTCTAAAGAGCCTATTATTTCAAGAGATTCTCTTTACATAATTCATCTACATGGTGGCTGTGAAAATAAAGAGGCAGTGAATTGAAGTAGCCACAAGATGGCGCTGTTGACTTTGGCAAGCGGTGCAAGAGTTGCACATGTCACAGACCTTTGACTTGACGTTTGGTCTCCTCGTCAGCCGTCTTCTCCGTAGGGTTGTTAAACGCTTTCAGGATGCCTGCCTTGATCCGCTGTCAAGTGGAGACGGACAAAAGCACAACACACAAACAAATGATGACAAAAAGAAGTGAGACATTGACAAGGCCATTTGCATGGCAGCACAGCGACATTATTCTGTAACACCAACACCATGCCTCTACAATATACTTGAGATAATGGCTGGCATATTAATGGCTGGCATAATAATAGATCAGTAGGAATGCATAGTAATGTGTCTTCATGAAAATGAGCTAAATGCTCCGTTAACACAGTCAATCCACGACTAAGCCAAGGTTCTCTATCAGCTTTGTGTTCTATGATTGACAAAGCTCAAATAGCATGTTTTTGTTTGAACATGCTTCTTTTCAACCCGTTTTACATTAATGTGTGATCATGTAATTTCCCGGCTATTAACCAAGGTTAATTAATTGATTTTGCTAAATATCTTCAGCTATGAGGTTAATACATGCAAATGCATTTCTTTTCTTGCATCTACTTTCTCATTACATCATGATCTGATCCCGCTTTATTACAAGTAATATTCAGTGAACTGCAGTTAAATCATGGTGTTTATACATTGTGTGGTTTGTATTCAGGAAATTACAGCTTTGTTTGTTTTTGTTAATACTGTATATATAGTGACACCTGCCTCAACAATGGGGTCCAATAAATGTCTTGACATCTCTCTCTTAAAACCCTTTTCTAATAAACGTAGTTTATCTGCATTACTGAATTCATATGGAATGTGGCCAAGGCCAGAGCTCCACTGAGTCAGCTCACTCCAGTCTTACAAACTCATCAAGCTGACTGAGATGATTGAGGAGGATGAATTTATACCACATTAGGTGGGACAGATACTCTGAATGTTTTCCATTCCATATGTCGTAACAGTGAAATTACGGCCATTATGTGTTTCACACTCATGACCTAGACTCTTCTGCACCAGCAACAGGACGGTGCATTGACTTAAAAGAGTTTTGGTCTGAAGTAATATGAGACAGATGATTAACTTAGTGAAGAGGCTGTCTCACGAAGTGCCTTCACGAATACAGCCTCGCCTTCTCTCCCCGATCACTGCTGCTCGCTGACTGCCTTTAACTACTAATAACCAATAATAAGTAGTCAGTGACTTAGCTGATGATTTACTTTTTAACCAATGAACTGCTAATTGCATCCAAAATTCTGGAACCTCCTTTTTGCACAGGTGGCAAATTAATGTACTGATGTGTACATGAACAAAGAGTGAAACATTTTTAGTGCTTCAGCTGATACTATAGTGCTGTTAAATACTGCATTTAATGGACGCATAATTTGAGCGTGTGTTGTGCCAAGCGTGTGCAAGAGTGTGTGCAAAATAGGAGGTGGCTCACCTACCCAATAGACCACTAAGAGGGAAGGGATGACGGCTTGACTTGTGTGTGGCGGTGGTAGTGTGTCCTTGTTCATGTGTTTTTCGTGATTGTTAGAGTATGTAAAAGAGACAGTATGTATGCATGGTTGATCCTCTGTCAGCCAATATAAGTGTGTGTGTGTGTGTGTGTTTCTTATAGCTGTTCAATTAGACTGCATATAACACAGCAGAACATACAATTGTCATGTGAGGGGCGGGGGGTTGGGTGTTTGTGTGTGTGTGTATTTGTGTGTATGTAGAAGAGAATGGGTGGGTGGGTGAGTGAGTGAGTGTGTGATGTCCTAATCAGAGGTGACATGGCCAGTGAGTGTGTGAGAAAGCTGAGGGGACACACAGGCTGAGCAGAGCACCAATCAATAGGTAATTGGCTTTGGGTCGGTCGAGGGGCTCGACCAGTCACCCCCTATTGCCCGTCCCCCTCCTCTCTGGACTGGCTATTTAGGTCAAAAGCCTTGTTAATCCCTTCCCTGTACCCCAACCCTCCCCACCTCTGCCCCCCCCCCCCCTCCTACACCCCCTCCCATGACCCAAACATTCGCAGTCAGACTCGGCTGAATAACCCACTTATTAATTACCAGAACCCCCCACCCACTCCCTCCACCCACCCAAAAAATTACCACAACACACCACCACCCGTCCTTCTTCAATAACAACAGACCTCTCCCTTTTCTTCTCACCTCAAGGAGTTCCCATAGCAGCCTGGATCAGTGGGCCATGCCAAGACCGTGATCATTAGCTAACCGCAGCTAATTGGCGGTAATTTGTTATGGCCCCCATTAGCATATTTTGGCTGCTGATCCAAATGGGTGGACCTGGTAGCGATTAGCGGTTAGCGTTCCAAGATAACCCTGAGGAGAGGTGACGAGAGAAGGAGCTGGGGCACAACACAGTAAGAGGAAGTGTGTGTGTGTGTGTGTGTGTGTGCATGTGTGTGTCCTGTTGGGCATGACCGGTGGACAGAAAAAATGAAAGTTCATAAACTTTAAATCATTATTTGAGTAAGTTCGAGCTGGGAGCTTAAATTTATAAACACATGTTAGTCAAAAACTTTTCTAGAATGTTACATATTTGTGTGGGTGTGTGTAAATAAACAAGGACATTTTTGTAGTTTTGTAGTGTGCAGTAAAAATCAACCTCATAGTATGTGCACACTAGTCAAGGCTGGTTTGTTTCCATTCACATTTCTTCTTCCTTACAAGGGGGAGAGGTTAGACACCCAATCGCCCCCCCCAAGCGTCTCTGATTAAGGAGTTGATTGTCTGTGTCTCAGTGAGTGTGTGTTTGTGTGTGTGTGTAACAAAGCCCCACTGAGCAGCTGTGTATTTCCCAGGGCACACAAAGCCGGCGCCCTCCACACTTGCAGCCTACTTTAAGTGGCACAACTGGGAACATTCACAGGTCTGAAGGGGGCCTGCTGGGAACCTGGAAGGGTGTGTGTTTGTGTGTGTGTGTGTGTGTGTGTGTGGAGAAAAGGAGGGTGGAAGTGTGTGTGTGCGTGTGTGTAGGGGGGAGTGGTGTCTACAGCTGACCACTACTCCAGACACCCGCTACCCGCAGTCGCTCTTCACCAGCGGGGTAAGAGCTGCCCCACAGGTCCCTGACTTCACCCAGACATGGATCCAACTCTGTGGCCCCACTCATCCATGACCAATAGGGGTGGCCAAGGGCAGGTCCCGACTCTTTCTGCAGCCTTGACCCTGTAACAATATTTGGGCTTCGGGGAGAGAGGGAGGGGTATGGAGCAGGGGGGTGAAGGGGGTGGGGGAGGTTTGTCTGCACCATCCAAATACTACACCACAGGGTTCAGTGAAGGTTAATGAACAAAGGCCTGCCAAATCCCATGCTGAGAGACTATTCTGCTGCACGTGCATGAGCACTAAGAATCAGCAAGAGAAAAGAAAACACACACACACGCGCACTTGCAACACACACACACACACACACAGAACATGGATGTGTGTAGGTGTGTATGGCCAGTGTTATACTGGCACTATGAGCCAATTAACAACAATTGGCAACAATCAGAGGGTGCCAAAATCCCCAAAGCACAGTGGACTAGATTTTGAAAGTAATATCTGCAGTGAATGTGCCGCAGCACATCCACATTTCCTACACAAATTGGGCTGAGGAAAGTGAAAAGATTGTCCAGGAATGATTTATGTTTTTTTTTTATTTTTTTTTTTAATTGAAAATAGACTCTAAATCAAGAAGAGTTTAAAGTTATACAGGAGATATCCAGTACTAAAGTTATACCCCAGGGGTTTTCTAAGTTTATTAGGCCGAGGACCTCTCATGGAGCAAAATGTTTTTCAAGGACCCCTCATAATCACAACAACTATATAAGATTATAGCCATTTTTTTCTTTTAGATGCTTTTGAACTATATTTCTAAAAACATATTTTGCAAATATCGCAACAGTTTTAAATAGGCATGCAATTGCATTTGGCAAAACTTGACAGTACAAGAGCAGTTTTAAAATGATTGCTTTTTTTTGTTCCACATAACTTATAAGAACTAATATTTATTTTGCTGGCAGTTAAAATCAATGCCTAGGGAAAGTGTTATGACAGATTGATGTAATGTATCATGTAAGCTAATTGTCATCAGTGCTATGCCGGCGGGAATGATGAGCACAATGCGATTGAGCTCTGATCTTCGGATCTCTAGTATTTTTCTCCCCATAAAACAAGTTTATACTTTGTAGCAAACTTTTTCACGGACCCCCTGGCAATGTACTGTGGACCCATGGGGTCCCCGGAACCCAGTTTGAGAACCAAAGGTATAGCCAGAACTAGAAGTTGACCAATATAACAAGGAGGACAAAACTCACCTTAGTCTCTTCCACCCTCATGGCATCTAGCAGGTAGTGAAGCAGCTCCTGACTGTCTTGCTGCTGGTAACCTTTAAAACGAGGGGCCCTGTGGGGGAAAAAAATCCAGAATTGTTTTAGGGTATGCACACACACACGCACACACGTACACACGCACACACACAATGGGGAGGGCAATGCCCAAGCCCATTGTTACCTGTACACACAAACTCACTAACAACGTACACTAAAACTTTTTTTTTTTTATCTGAGCTCTCTCTTATTCAATTGCAATAATTTTAACTTGAGTTTCCATACACGTGTAATAAGTATTGACAACTTTATTAACTTTGACTATTAACAAGCATAGAGTCTGAAAAACATTTACATTACGTTACATTTATGCATCTAGCAGACGCTTTTATCATTTTTTGTCAACTATCAATTGTTCATGGCCAGTCTCCCGTAGAGCAACTTAGGGTTGCCTTGCTCAGGGGCACAACGGTGGCCCGCTACGCTACCTCCGCCCCAAAAAAAGTCAGCCAGAAAAACAAATTCAGCCTCGCTTACAGCAAACAGTCACTAACTTGAGCACACATCGGCAGTCACTAGATCACACATTGGCACGTCTTATAGAATAGCTATTGTAAAGCTTCATCTCTATGTGTCTACATGTGATACGTGTCTTTTGTGGCTATTGCTCTGGTAACCATTTACAGTGAATACATGCAGCCATGCAACTACAGGAGCCCAAGTAAAATCCTAAAGCTTTAACCCCACCTTGTGCACACGCATACAGAACATGTCATGCATGTCAAGCATGTCACTCTTCATTACAACCCTAAAACACAGACACACACACACACACACACACACACACACAAAAATATTACTTTTGCCTTTGCTTGTGAGTTTGGTTTCTTTATCATGTCCTACAAGAATGCATACAAGACTGCCTTCACCACCTAACTGTTCAAAGCACTACACACACACACACACACACTTCTACTTTTGCAATGCAACTACACACATAGTGTTAGTGTGTCCCTAACACTAGTACACAATGTTGTCGTGTGCACACCACCCATACGCAGACACACAGCTTCAAAGGTTTCACTGACACTGAAGCAACTTAAAAGTGACACAACCAATGAGTATCCATCAGACTTATCACTCATCAGATGGAGTATTTTAATCAATATTGATTAATAATGATTAACAAGATTCCTCTGCCCTGTGCTGTTTCAGGGCACCCTGAGACAGACAGAAAATAGCCACAGTCAGAAACATAACTAAGTGTCCAACATGTTTTCTTTTTCTTTATTATTTTTCTTGCTTGTTCCATGAGTTCAAAGGACATCCTCTGTGAGGAAAAATGGCTCAACGGGCTTTTCAACCTCACTGTAAAGCACCTTGACACAGCCTCAATAGTTCTGACTCCTATACAAATAAAAGTAAATTGAATATGCATTTTTGGAAATTCTCATTTAACTTTTTTTTTTTTCGCCCCCTTTCAATACGGATGTTCTCTCCTCTGGTTCCTGGTGCCATCAGATACTGTCATGACCTCATCACCTTGGGTCAGCTTGTGTTTCTTGCTAAGATCTCCTTGGCTCTTTGTCAACCATTTGTGTTATCCTTCAGTTCAACCCGGAATCAATTTTCCGTTTCCAGGAACACCGGCTACAATGCCATGACCTTTTCACTTCCAAATAATGAGAACTGCTAATTTAGTTACCTGAATATTAAGACACTTGGAGATTTTCTGTTAGACCTTGACTCATGTTAACTGGATCAGTATGATGGTGCACAAAAAATACTAAACTACAGAGTGATCAGCTTTCTCCGTTTACACAGGCTTGTTGACAAATTAAAAGGTGGATGGAATGTATCACACTAATTGAAGGAAAAGCCATCCAATTACTATCCAATTATTTACATTTCCAAGACAAATAAATACCAAAAACAGTGAAATAACAAATAGTATTGAATCTATAATGATATCATAAATATTTTATCTATATTTGTAGTTTTCTAACAAATATTTGCCAACATGGCCTCTCTACACATTTTTGCCTCTGCCAAGGAGGTTATGTTTTTGCCAGCATCTGTCTGTTTGTCTGTCCGCGAGCAAGATGACTCAAAAAGTACTGCACTGATTTGGATGAAAGTTTTGGACAACGTGGGTGTTAGGCCAAAAAACTGGTGATAACATTTTCTAGTGGTGATCCGGTGACCTGGAATTTGTATTGGGTCAGTGACTCTATATTGCCTTGGTGGAGGTATGTGCTCTCTGAGTGCTTTTCTAGTGCAGCGCTTTACAACAGGCTACTGAGTTTGTTTTCTTTTGATTGGTGGGTATGTCAGAAAAGCCCCCTCAACACAGATGTGCATCAAAAACCTGCCACATAAAAAAAAGACAGTGAGCACAGTATCCACCTCCAGGTGAACGATAAGACAGAAAAGTTGAAAAGAAAGTAATCATTTAATCAGGCTTGGACAAAACCACAAAACAAATACAAAGTGATGACGTGAACAACAAAGTGTTCAGCGCACCTCTGTTCTAGTTGCTATGTTTCATGCATCATGGTAGCAGCAACACTTGCAAACATAATGAATAGCAAAAACAAAGATTTCTGTTTCCTTCCTGTCAAAGTGGTCCATCAGTTTGCAGAGGTCAATGACATTAGAAATCTTTAAGCAACTCACTCACTCGCACACGTACGCACGCACACACAATGCACAAACAGAGGGAGAGAGAGATAGAGGGAGAAAGGCAGAACATTAAAGAGCAGGGAAAACATGCACAGGCTCAGGCAGCCACACCAACATGTAGCTGACAAGCCACACAAAGACAAAAAACACAAATCACACACAAACACAAACACAAAGCCCCGCCCCCTCTTCAGCCCATTTATACACCCAGACTACTCAATAGTGCAATCAAGATGTGTACAAACACAAATGATGCTTTCGCATCTCTTCTCAAGGCCTTTCTCTGGTGCTGCTCCACAACACTGCCCCTCTCTCTCCCTCCCTCCCTCCCTCTCTCTCCTGTACCACAGTGCTCTCCCTCTCCCTCCTGAACCACAGTGCTCTCCCTCTCCCTCTCTCTCCTGAACCACAGTGCTCTCCCTCTCCCTCTCTCTCCTGAACCACAGTGCTCTCCCTCTCCCTCTCTCTCCTGAACCACAGTGCTCTCCCTCTCTCTCCTGAACCACAGTGCTCTCCCTCTCTCTCCTGAACCACAGTGCTCTCCCTCTCCCTCTCTCTCCTGTACCACAGTGCTCTCCCTCTCTCTCCTGAACCACAGTGCTCTCCCTCTCTCTCCTGAACCACAGTGCTCTCCCCCTCCCTCTCTCTCCTGAACCACAGTGCTCTCCCTCTCCCTCTATCACCTGTTCCACATCGCTCTCCCTCTCTCTCCTGAACCACAGTGCTCTCCCTCTCTCTCCTGAACCACAGTGCTCTCCCTCTCCCTCTCTCTCCTGTACCACAGTGCTCTCCCTCTCCCTCTCTCTCCTGTACCACAGTGCTCTCCCTCTCTCTCCTGAACCACAGTGCTCTCCCTCTCTCTCGCGTACCACAGTGCTCTCCCTCTCCCTCTCTCTCCTGAACCACAGTGCTCTCCCTCTCCCTCTCTCTCCTGTACCACAGTGCTCTCCCTCTCCCTCTCTCTCCTGTACCACAGTGCTCTCCCTCTCTCTCCTGTACCACAGTGCTCTCCCTCTCTCTCCTGTACCACAGTGCTCTCCCTCTCTCTTTCTCTCTCCTGTACCACAGTGCTCTCCCTCTCTCTCTCTTCTCTCTCTTCTACTACTCCACAGTGTGTCTCCCCCTTTTCCTCTTTCTTACTCTCCCAGTCCCTCTTTCCTCCAACTCTCAGTATTTCTCATGCACCTTACTTGCCATCACCGTCAAGAGAAAAAATAAACCCACCTGAAATGTTTCTCTGGTTTAGAAGGAGCTGCAACTAAATGTCCTCATATTGTGAAGATTTTGTAAGTTGTCCAGTGACTGACCATGTGACAATGGAAGAAGAAAGTGATGCACAAAGCACCGTTTCTAAGCACTACTGTCTCAAAAGATCTTCATTAATTAAAAAAATAAATGAGGCTGAAGTCTCTATAATCACACTATAATCACACTAATTTCTAGAAGACAAAGCCATTCACAATCCCCCTCACTGCTTGAAATACAGTTTTGTTTTCGCTAATTGCTAACAAGATTTTGTCCAATCTTGAGCTTCGTTTTCAAAACTCAAATACATTTTGCACACCACTGGTCTGTTGTATCCATACAGTTCACACATTTCTTGCTGTTCTCACACTTTAAGCAGGCAATGACTGCATCTCTATAATGCTTACATTCTCTTTACATACAGGAGCATCAAAATTCTTTATCTTTTGTATCTTCTTTGCAAAGGCAAATGCAAAGACACACAGCATGCCAAAAATGGAACTCTAATGTCCAAAACCTTAAATACAGTACAAAACCCTTTTCTGCTTTGTTAAGAGTTTAGAAAAAGTATTTGAAGTATAGGTTAATGCTTGTTAGTGACAGTTATAGTTGATAGTTAATTATAGTATCATCACATCATATGAAACTACAGCAATTAAACACATCTGGTATAATTGTCTCAATTCTCTCTGCCCCTTCATGACAGTTAACCCTGGTATGAATGTATGTGTGTGTGTGTGTGTGATATGTGTCTGTTCAATCCCGAGGGCAACCTCTGTCCAGGGGACACCCAGATGTGTGGACAGCTGTCCGAGGACAGATGGGCAGGGAGGCAGCATGTGGCTGTGACAACCT
Source organism: Tenualosa thibaudeaui (assembly GCA_027481765.1). Lineage (NCBI taxonomy): Eukaryota > Metazoa > Chordata > Actinopteri > Clupeiformes > Clupeidae > Tenualosa > Tenualosa thibaudeaui. The sequence continues at coordinate 8,542,777 of JAIFZK010000015.1, read as the reverse complement.
GTTGATGGCAACTCTGCTGACAGCTAAGAGGACATGATGGAACAGGTTGGCATGGGTGTGCCCGTACCCATGTGTGGCTCTGTGTTTATACTTATATGGAAAAGTCCAGTGGAAAACATATATGACTCTCATCTGTCCTAATAGAATACTGCAAGTACTATAAGTCCCCATATATTATGTGTACATATATATATATGTATATATTATTTCTACTCTAACCTAGAGTGGCCTAAATGCTGGACAGACACTAGGGCCTTGAGGCCAGTCAAGCAGAGGGGATGCCACTGCACAGCCCTGACCTGCTGTGGGCCTCACGCGGCCGTGGTGCCCCCCAACCTCCTGCTGAGCCATCTGTTCCCCGCCTCCTGCCCGTTCCACAGCCCAGCACCCTGGCACTGTCCCCCAGGTCTGGAGGTAGACCCCCTGTACTGGGTCCACAGCACCAAGGGGAATGCTGGGGGTTTGGGAGCGGGTGGGGTGGGCGAGGGGGGAAAGAGGAGAGGGTGAATGAGAGCTTATGGTGGATGAAGATGGAGCTGGTGGATAGCAGAGGGTATGTGAGAATGTGTGTGTATGTATATGTGTGTGTGTGCCAAGAGAGAACAGGGATGTCTAGTCCCACTGTGCCTAAATAAAGAAAAGGAGGCTGAATCTAAACATGCCCCTCAACCAAAATCACTTCACCGGCATGACCTCACTATCGACAGATTCATCCCACTCACGTCCTAGAGAGGTCAGGACTTATGGTTTAGGAAGGACATTAGGATTGGGAATGAGGCAGGGAGGGAGGGAGAGAGAGAGAGAGAGAAGGACAGAGAAAGAGTGCAGACGGGGAATGAGACAGAGGGACAGCAGGCAGGAGGCTGGTTGATTAGGTGGCATGGCGTGGTATGACTGAGGCAGGCGCTGCTAAGCTGGTGAGCAGAGATGGGACAGTTTAACGGGAATAAGACATATTGGGTGGTGGCACTGAGGGGGGGGGGATGTGGGCAAGGACATGATGGAGGTGAAGGTGGGGTAGGATAGGCTAGCGTAAGGTTGAACAGAGGGTTTGGGTGTTGAGGTGGAGGGTGTGTGGTGGACGGACAGTCTGGAGTCCATCTACTGTGTTCAGATCAAATCTCATGTCTACTTCCACCTGCTCAATACGCAAGTTAACAAACCCAAATGTACAATGTACAAATGTACACACACACACACACATACACACACACATACACGCACGCACACACACATACATGCACACACAAAAGACAAGGATACTGCATACCCTGACATATACACATATGAATACCTAGGACATAGGACATAACATGCACACACATGCACCAGTGACAGCAACACACTGACACAGCCTCACACATCAGCAACATGTCAGGTTTTAATACACATAAACCATATAAACACATGCACACACACACACACAAACACACACACCCTCTGCTCCTCCTGTCTTTCCCACAGGCAAAATGGCACAGGGTCAAAGTATCCAAATGGCCTGACAGACCAAGATGGTGAACCAGAAGGACACCAAACCAATGCTAGTGACATCTCTCATCGCTACACAGCACATAAGGTCACACACCTCCTCTAGAGCTGCCATCATTATGCAATCCTTCATCGTTAATCGCTAATGCTAACGCTAACTTCTACCATGTTTAGGGGCAGAGGGTCTGCAAAAAAACTGTAGATAATGGTGGAAGTGATCAATGTTTTAAAGCTAACAAAAATGCCAACATGTCTTCCTTTGTTTTAGGGGTTGCTATGGCTTCAATTATCACTGAACGGCCTAATAGGAAGATTTAAAAGAAAAACACCTCCATGCACACAGCATGCCATACACCTGCGCGCACACACACACACACACACACACACACACACACAATGCCCATTCACAAAGAACCACGCACAAATAAGCACACACAAATACTCATACACAAAGAAATGCACACACACACACACACACACACACACACACACACGATGCCCATTCACAAAGAACCACGCACAAATACGTACAAGAACCACGCACAAATAAGTACACACAAATACTCATACAAAGAAATATGCGCATGCAGGCACACACACACACACACACACACACACACACACTCCTGTGTGCCACTCTGAGTGTTTCTGTGGGTAGGGAGTCGTGTGCAGGGCTGGTAGCTGCTTAGTGCAGCCTGCTAACTGGGGTGGAGGAGACAGACATGCAGCCTGGCTTCTGGAGGACCAGGGCCAGAGATTGGGGGGGGGGGGCAGGGAGCACAATCCACTGGGGCGGCAGGGAGTGCAGGCATGTGTGTGTGTGTGTGTGTGTGTCCTGGAAGAGCAGCCCAGTGGAAGGGAAGGCAGAAGGAGCCTGTAGCACTGCGGCCCAATCTGGCCCCAGCAAGCGCAGACAGCTGCGGCGCTAACACAATTAACAGCGGATGACTTAGTACCAGACGCAGAGGAGCCCCAGCATGCTTTTGACACACACATCACACACACCCATACATCCATACAATCACTCTACATTTTTTAATATGTACAATACACACACACATACACATGCATACATGCACAAAGCAGACACACACAGTCATTCTTTTTCTTACACACCCATTTCCACACACACAAACACACACACACACACACATATACACACACACAAACACAAACACATACTCTTTGACACACAAAACATATTCACATACAGACTCAAAAAGATCAATCCAATGCTGGCCCAAGGAGGCCATTGCCAACATGGCATTCAGAAGAAAAAAACGTTCTTC
>JAIFZK010000015.1:8532500-8535000 GCA_027481765.1 Tenualosa thibaudeaui | reverse complement strand
GTATGAATCAGGACTAGTGTATCTTACCAAATTTGTGGCTTATTATTGTAGTGTCTTTTTTAATATTTGTGTGTGTGTTTGTATCTGTGAGAGTGTTTTTTTATATACAGTGCCCAGCGTAAATGAGTACACCCCCTTTGAAAAGTAACATTTTAAACAATATGTCCATGAAAACAAAATATAATTACAAAAAAATTTCAGACAAAGTTTAATATCATATCTGCATAACATACAACACAAACGTTTGCTTAATAATATAACTTAGATTACATATTTCTCAGTTTTACTCAAATTCAGTTTTACTCAAAAGCAAAAATTAGTACACCCCCAACAAAACTACTGCATTTAGTAATTTGTATGGCCTCCATGATTTTTAAAGTCTTCTGGGCATGGAATGAATAAGTTGACAACATTTTGCAACATCAATCTTTTCCATTCTTAAATAATGACCTGTTTTAGAGACTGGATGTTGGATGGAGAGTGATACTCCACTTGTCTTGTTCAGAATTCCCCATAGGTGTTCGATTGGGTTCAAATCAGGTGACATGCTTGGCCACTGAATCACTCTCACCCTTTTCCTCTTCAGAAAGCCAACAGTGGCCTTAGATGTGTGTTTAGGATCATTGTCATGTTGGAAAAGTGCACCACGACCAAGTGTGCGGAGTGATGGTAGCATTTTGTATGTTACGCAGATGTGATATTAAAGTTAGTCTGTGAACATTTTTGAAATATTTTTTTGTTTTCATGGACATATTGTTTAGAATGCTACTTTTCAAAGGGGGTGTACTCATTTATGCTGAGCACTGTGTGTGTATGTATGTATATATATATATATATATAGATAGATAGATAGATAGATAGATATATAGATAGATAGATAGATAGATAGATAGATAGATAGATAGATAGATAGATAGATAGATAGATAGATAGATAGATAGATAGATAGATAGATAGATAGATAGATAGATAGATAGATAGATAGATAGATAGATAGATCTCTCTCTCTCACACGCACACCTACCTGTTGGGGAAAAAAAGAATATACCACATAGATTTTTCCCTTCACCACCACACGCACACATATCTTACACTTCTGCACCTTTGATATCTACCTTTTTTCCTTAAGTACAAACCATAAGTCTTTGTGTGTGTGCGTGTGTGTGTGTGTCTGTGCTTGTGCAGAAGGTCTCTCTCTCTCACACATACACATACACACGTATGCGCACCCGCACACACACACAAATGCACATACACACACACACTGAAGCATGGAGTATGCCTTACTTCTGGCAGAGCTGGTTGAAGAGGATTTTGGGTGAGATAGGCCCTTTCCCAGACTCTTTCATGCTTTGCAGGAAGAGGAACATGGCTGAAGTGAGGGGCTCAGGGCTGGGCAGAGTGATGGTCAATGCCCCCTACAAGTACACAAGCACACAACATCGTTACAACACGCACTACAACACATCAGCTTCAATATCAAACCACCACATTTCTGGTGGATTCACTGGCATTTCAAAATCATAACCGGTCTGCTACTTTGATCATTCTTTGCGAGCCTTGACTGACTTACATGTTGTACTGTTCCAATTACCTACTGATCTGTCTATTCACCTTGATTAGCCTGGCACTGTGCCGAAGAATTTCTAGTTGTAGAGAGGGCTGGGTGAAGGCTTCATATCTTTGATCAAACCTCTGTTTCCTTTGAGATGGAGATAGATTAAGTGATTTTGTAGGGGTCTGAAGGAATGTGACTGTGTGTGTGTGTATGTGTGTGTGTCTGTGTGTGTTGGTGCAGCTTCCTTGTTGAAGGGGAAGGAAACACAGCAGAAGGACTACAGCTGCTGTGGCAGAGGTGACGGCACATACCAAGTTGGATTCTGCAGGGGGAGTGATCTTCATCTTGTGACCTTTCTCCTTCACCTCCTGAATCAACTCATTCAGCAAGTGTGTCTGGGACAGATTCTGACAAGAGAAAAACACACATACACACACACACACACACTTGGTAACTATCTCACAAGGGTGAAAGCTACATTTCATATCACACTGAGGAAGAGGAAATCACTGTAGCAGGTCATTGTCAGGGCTTCCTAACCTACAGAATAATAAAAAAAAAAGAGTGACCACTATTGTACCACTACTTTGAAAAGTCAGTGGCCCAAACAAAGGCAAAGCCCAAAGCCAATATGCTCACACAAGTGCGCTTCAAAGACAGCCATGAGGGCACTTGCTTTAGCACTAAATAGAGAGGGCACAGTGCCACGGTGAGCATCGTGCTTACTTTGCTTCCTTTCATCAGCTTTTACACACACACACACACACACACACACACACACACACACACACACACACACACACACACATACAGATACACTGAAAGCAAATGCAGAGAGAGTATGACAGATGAGGGGGGGGAGAGAATTGTATTTTTCTGTCTTTAGAAACATAGGTGACACTGGCACAAGTTTGGTTGCCCTGGTGCCACAAGAGTGTAATG
>JAIFZK010000015.1:8482500-8530000 GCA_027481765.1 Tenualosa thibaudeaui | reverse complement strand
ACTGTCCTCTCTCTCCTTCTCTTTCATCTCCATACTCCTGCCATCTCCTCTCTCTTCTATTTCTTAACTCTCTTCTCCTGTCCTCTCCTCTCCTCCTCTTCCCTCCCGCCATCCCTCCTCTTCCTCCACTCCATCAGGCGTGTGCCGTCGCTTCGTATCCTGTCTGGTCCATTGCCACAGCGGGGAGAGAAGACAAGTGGTGTTCCATCACATTAGGCACTAATGAGCACAACAAGACAAGAGAGAGGACCCATGGCTCTTAGGAATGAGAGAGAGAGAGAGAGAGAGAGAGAGAGAGAGAAAGAGAGGGAGCAGTGGAGAAAAAAGGAAAAAAAAGCTGCCCCTGAGGCCTTGCCTTGTCTTCAACTATTCACACTATTTACACAATTTCCAGAATTGTGGTATTTTTCATGTGCTCATGCACCAGTAGGCGGCTAATGCACACGGGTGCATCACATACACACACCCACACCCTTCACCAGCCTCTACCTCCAGTGTGTGAGGTGAAAATGAGTTACCATCTACCTCTACCAGGGCACACACAAACACACTTACACACACCCTTCACCAGCCTCTATCTCCAGTGCATGAGCTGAACATGATACCTCCACCAGGGCAAGGTGTGCACAAGCGTGCACACACACACACATACATACAGACATACACACACTCACTCACACACACAGAATGTTCTGTAGCAGACTGCTATGCTACAGCACAAAAGCCACTTTAAAGCAGCCTGCACACTGCCCAAACAAGCACTAACAAACTAACATTCTAAAGTCTGCAGTTGTTGGCAAAGCCTTTAGTGTTCAAATTGTCAGGTGTCCATTCTACACTTCCAAGACGATAACAAACTGATAACTGACCAAGTTGCTGTTTTCGCAAGTCAGGTAAGATGAGTAATTTAAGGAGTGAGTGATAAAAGCTACATCAAACTTTAAAGACTGTCTGCTCGTGGATGTTCTGCACGTGAGCTGAACCTAGTTGTCAAGCCACGAGGGGTCAGATTGTTTGAGTTCGTTGGAAAATTGTCCACACTGCACGGACATTCTAAAACTTTACCGGACTGGATTCGACATGTCGAACTCTTTAGACTCTGCCGGACTGTGACAAACAAACATGGACTGTCTGTCCAGACTGACCAAACTGTTTGTGTTCATTCATGTTTGTTTGAGCAGTGTGCAAGCTAAAAGACACTACAAACAATAATATGCCACAAATTCGATAAGATACACTAGTCCTGATACTTTGTACACTTCCAGTCCATTTCAACAACAATGCAATCTTCCTACAATCACACAACTTTCTTTTTGAGTGAGAGCATGTCAAGTTATGCAGAGCTGGTCTGAGGAGGTTCAAGGGCTCTGTGTCTGTGTGGATATGGATAACCATAAACCACGCTTAAGGTCACTGCAGTCAAGTAACTGCCTAACTCAGAAAACTGGGCAGGAGCATGGAGATGTGTATGTGTGTGTGTGTGTGTGTGTGTGTGTGTGTGCGCACACGCTTAAGGTAACATCAGGTATGGGCTGACAATGATGTGCCAGAAGCATCTGCACTTCACAGGAAACATCTGGAGTGGTGAGACAGACAGGGGGTATACTACGAAGGCAGGCTACTGGCTAAACTGGGTAACTTCTGGAGTAACTGCTGATCTAAAAACGTCACTTCAGAAACAACAGATGCTCAATGGAGGGTTCTTTTAGAGATCAGTGGTAACTCCCAAAGCTACCCGGGTTAACCAGTAACCTTGCTTAATAGTACAGGCCCCAGGAGTCACCAGGCCATATGTAACACAAACACACACACAAACACACACATACATATCTATATACTTAAACTTAGGCCATATGTAACACAAACACACACACAAACACACACATACATATCTATATACTTAAACTATCCTTCGTGTGTGTGTGTCTGTGTCTGTGTGTGTGTGTGTGTGTGTGTGTGTGAAGGATTTCTTGGACAGGGGCTAGGGTAAACTAGGCGTGATGGGGAGGCCTTTAGATATACTCTGCATCTGGGGCTGCTACAAGGTAAACAATGTTCATAAAGCCATCTGTCATGGAGTGTGTATGTGTACGTGTGTGTGAGTGTGTGTAAGTATATGTGTGTGTGTGTGGGTGTGTATGTGTGTGTATTTGTGTGGTGACTTGAGCAAGCATATGGAAAAGCAGATTTTTCCCTTCCCTGCAGCAGTCGGTAGAGGCAAATATGGGCTGCCTGTGTGACTGTGTGCATGTTTGACTGTGTGTGTGTGTGTGTGTGTGTGTATGTATGTATGTGTGTGTGTGATCATGCTCAGCACCACCACCTGGTTCCCCTCCCTACTCCCCAAGCACAGCCTGCCTGCACTCGGCCACCCAATCTGGGCTGTACTGACACTGTAGAGCCCACGTCCCCAGGGCGCGAAAAAGCATGGCTCTGCCACTCGCTGCTTCCAAGACTGACTCAGATGCACACACACACACACACACACACACGTGCACAAACATTCCCAAGAAAGTCACACGCATGTACCATCTGAAAGTTAAAGAAATACAAATGTGCACAACCATGGTCAAAGTCACAAACAAACAAACACACACACACAACAGGACTTAGTTTCAACTGCAGAATTTTTGGTGAGAATTTTTATGGTGAGAATTCCGTTTCATTGTGATGTTAAATAGGTGCAAAGTGTCAAAAACATGGTGGCCAAAGATACAGTCATACATGCTTTCTCCACCTTTCTCTCACTCTGACAAAAACACACACACCCTGCAGACCAGGGAGCGGCTATCCCTATACTGCATGTAACAGGCAGTCATGAGGAAGGCCAAGCAACACCAAATGTCTCCTTCATTCGTTAATTTGTGGGGACCATGAGGCATGAAAACCACGCTCTCTTACCATCTATGGCCAAAACTACTGCACACACACACACACACACACACACCAATGAATGGGGGTAGGAGACAGATGAGAGCTCAAATGTTGCATCTCCCTTTACCCTCCCTCCCTATGCATCATGACTGGCCTCTCTACACTTAATCTCTATGGGGACTGAGCATGGACTAAACTCATGAACGCATCTCTAGAGCAAAACTGTACATTTCCCCTATGGTGGTACAAGGAACGCAGCACAACCCGCTGACTCACTGAATGAAATATGATTAACCAACAGCGACACCTGCTTGGCTCACCTCATCTAAGATCTGCTTCATGCGCCTTAGGTACCGCTGCCCAGACAAAAAAAAAATCTCTTTAGGGGCCCTTGTTTGAGGAGAAAATAAATCCCCTCTGACATAAAGAATTTTCTTTTGTCCTCTAGCTAAGCATTTTTCCCCCAATCCTCCTTTCTTCCCGCTCCCCTATCGGGAAGCATTGTATTCTGGAGCATTGGAGTCTGAGCAGGAGTAATTCGAGGATGAACAAGATGGGGGGTTGGGGATGGGGTGAAGAAAAGAAAAAAGAAAAAACAGAAAAACTAATCGGAATGAAAACATAAACAACCTTAAGGATGTAGCAAATCGATAGACAGGGAAAGAAAGAAAAGAAAAGAAAAAGATAGAGAGACAGTAACCAAAAAAAAGTACTGATGCCCATTCAGGGGCAAAGATTTTAATTTCCTCCATAAAAGCTCTACAGCTGTGTTTCCAGCCTGGGTTGAGGTCAAGTCGTCTTTCAGTGGCGCTGGTGCTCGAGCAGAAGGCCTTCTTGGCGAGAGCCCAGTTAATAGACCTCCTTTCTTCTCCGAGCTGCTGTTGCACAAAACTATTACACATTCTGTGAAATTCTTATTGGAGTTCCTTTGTACTCAAACCTATGATGTGAGGTGGGTGGAGACGTTGTGATGGTGGTGATGGTGGTGGTGCCCACCACTCCCTCCAAAGGAAACATGAAAAAAAAAAAAACCACTGGCCTTCAAGCTAAAATCCAATTTCACCTGCTTGGAGCCTGCAGAGCTGCCAGCGTAGAGAGAACAATGGCCTCCCAACCTTCTCCTTTTTAGGACCAGGAAGAATGCCGGCAGGTAATTGAAAGACACAGAAAAGAAAAGATTTTGGTTCCAGATATGTGACTGCCTGTGTGTGTTTGTGTGTGGTCCATAGGTAAGCACCACTCATGTGTATGTGGAGGACAGAGGGAAATTATATGTGTAACATGTGCAATAAGTGAGCAGAGTTTGAGAGTGTGGTCATAGGTAAGTGATGTGCCATGTGTGTATTTATATGTGTGTATGTGTGGCCTTAGGACAGTGGTGTGTGTGTGTATAGCATGTGCAATAGGTTAGTGCAATTTGTGAGTGCGACCCTAGGTAAATCATATCTGTGCGTTTATATAGTGTATGTGTATCCATATTTGAATGTGTCCGTATGGGTGTGCAGTCATAGGTGCTCAGTGTCTGTGTGTGTGTGTGTGTGTGTGTGTGTGTGTGTGTGTGTGTGTGTATGTGTGGGTGTGTGGTGTGTAAGTGTGTGCATTTATGAGTGTAGGGGACTGTGCACTGAAGACGTTTCTCTTCTACGACACTGGATTGCAGCTGCATGAGCCTGCTTTCTGGACTCCATATCCCACAAGCCCAAACTAACACACACACACACACAGGAGCTGAGCACAGGAGGATCTGTACGGCACACAGCTGCCTGCATTCTTCAGGGAACCCAGTCGCACAGTGCCACTCAAGCGTCTAATGGTATTAATGAGGGCATCCAGGCGGTAGTAACGCAACTGGAGCATCACTGCTGCTGCAGCACAGGACTCAGGACTGGACACACACACACACACACATACACACACACACACACAGCTGTCAGTAACACAACCAGAGCATCACTGCTGTTATAGCATTGGCTGGCATAGGACTGCACTGGAGACATGCACACAAGCTCACTCTCTCTCTGTAACACACACACACACACACACAGGTGGAGGACAGGACACACTCTCCTAAACCTAAGAAAGAACTGACAGCAATGGTATGCTAACACTGAGCATGCCTCTGAGATTTGGACGCAGTTGGGAAACCGAACAGGATAACAGAACGCTTAGCACCGAGATAAGGAACATATTAAACACAGGGTCCACAACACATTCTAGCTCAGTGACAGGAGTACAATGGCCCAAGGCATGAGAGGACGTTTTCAGTTGAAAGTTTCCATATGGGAAAAACCGGTTTAGGACTGGGAGAACAGAAGGTATAGCAATTAATGTGGGTCAGGCATGACAGAAGTCGCAATCAGGTTACCTGAGTTACCTGAGCCTATTGACGCTAGTCCATGTCGCTCCATATAGGCAGCTGATACATATCAATCTAGTTTACCTTTTAACTATAGGATGAGAGAAAGGATTTTCTCACCGAGGTCTGTGCTTGTGCTTGTGCTTGTGCTGAGGTGTCAAAACCTTGAGCGCAGTAAGGCACCTCCACATAGTATACACCAGTAATGGCGCAACAAGTAATAGAAAATCAATCACATTGAACCGCAAAGCAGATATATGCAAACTAATAGGCTGTGCAAGGCAAGTTTAATCAAGCCAGGCTCTTTGCGGTCTGCTACAGCCTAGTTTGGCATCCAAACTTAGAGAGAATGCAGTGAGAAAACATGAAAGACAGTCTTCCATCTTGACAAGGCTATGCATTTGTAATTCTCAGAATAGGAAAAGATAAAAGCGTTTCCTTTCAGCTCTGACTCCTGTGCGCCTTGGTCTATGCCACTACGTTTGGTGTCAAATAATCAAAGCAAGCAATGCATTCAAGCTGTTGCTCTTGTGTCCCAGGTAGTCCTTGGACATCTTTTGAGACAGACTCAGAGGGAAATAAGAAGTCCCCCAGAAGTTGCCATGTGACTCCCTGAGCCATCTTGACTTAACCTTGTAAATAGTCTTTCTGGGCAATTGATTTGCACAATGCTAGCCTGCCACCACTGAGCTGTACAATTGGTGCCCAAACAGCGTGACCTTGACCTCTGTCAATCTGTGTCATGTCTCTCAAAATAAAATAAATAAAATAGCCCACCTCAAATAAACATCAACAACATAATTTCAAACTTCTTCTCAGCCTCTCAAAGCTCAACAAAACTACAAGACTTAAAAGTGCAGCTTAAAGCTTAAAGCCAAGTGAATCTTAAGGCAAAAGATTAGAAGCGTACGAAAATGAATAAGAGTCCACAACAGAAAAGATGGAAAAATTAGGGGTTTTTGCCTTTTTAGCCTGTGAAGCTTCAGTGAGAGTTTGAGATGCCTTTAACACATTTGGTGCTATTCTACAGCGTCTGTTAGCATTGATGTACAAAGGAAGTGCCAAGAAAGAGATACAAACAACCTAGTCAGCATGGCCGTACAATGACTTAAACACTTAAAAAGACAGTGATATGTTATGCATAACACAGAAAGCTCCATTTGGGCAGACGGATGAAAACTATTCATTGCTTCTTGACTCATAATGTTTGCTGACATACTGAGGAGACAGGTTTGAGTCTGACCTATAGTCATTCCCTGTCTCTCTCTCCTACTCATAATTAAGGCAACAAGGCCCCAAAATATACTCAAAAATACACCTTAATCATAAAAGTTAAAGTATGCTTAAGGAAGTCGGGATCAAGCAACTGTGAATAAAGCTGACAAGCCAGGTCTATGCAAACAACATGAATGACATGGCCACAGGGGGGTGACGGTGAGCTATTCAAGGCACTCTAAAGCAGCAGACCCAATATGTCAGATTACAGGTTTCCGTTTCAAATTTGGAGACAGGTTTTTGTCTGTCAATAAAACATCAAGGACAGCCAAGAGTAAATGTATTTGGCATAACACTGTCAGAGGTCATAAAGTCAAAGCAATTATTGGTTAAAGATTGGATATGGAGATTGGAAAATATAGGAATAAATTCAACCATAACCAGACACTTTGGAGGCATCGCTATTACTAAGCTGGAGGAAACTATTTCTATTAAAACCTCCTTTAAAAATATCAAACCCTCACCAGTGGTTGCCTTCACAGAGTGCTTCTGGAGGAAGTCTAATGTCTGGGCCAAGGCCTTCTTGTTGCAATGTGTAGACAGCTCTTCATTACATTCAAAACACCTGGAGGAATACATCTCAAGCATTAATGGCAAAAGCATTTGTGATCTGTTAGAGACAGTCCCGTCTTTTTAATAGCCCATACTATACAAAAAAACAGCAAAGAATCAAGCACTTGTTCTGGATATAGCTTAAATTGTTACTAATACTAATAACTAATTCAAGCAGTGACTGGACTGAATGTATGGGTGGGCTAACTAACTAAATTACTTTTTTCCATGGCATTCTTCTCCAGCAACTCTCCTCATAGTCTTTCCAGATACAAAACAGCGAACTTCACATCTTGGTTGGCTAAATCCCAATGTCCTCCCTAAGTCTTAGCCCTGGGCTTAACTGGTAAATATCAAGGGGTCGATTCATGCCAGTGTAGTCTTTGAGGGTTCAGGGCTCAGGGCACAGGGGAGACTGAGCCAATATCACATGACAACAGTGTGCAAGATGCTGTCTGTCATCAAGTTAAGGCAAAGAGGGTTCTTACCAGGCCTTCCAGGTGCTGAGGCTGATGGTGATGCAGTGGGCCTCTGGGTGAGGAGACTGCTGGTGCTTGGTGGAGTGCTGGCTCTCAGACTGGTTACAGCCCTGGAGGAAAGCCAAGAGAAAACCACAGCTAAAACAACAGGCGAGAAATACCCACGCGCACTAGAAGGCCGCGTTACCGGATGTGTGCGTGTGTGTGTGCGTGCGTGCGTGTGTGTGTGTGTGTGTGTGTGTGTGTGTGTGTGAGGTCAGGGTCACAGAGGCCAGTCATGATTACGAAATGAAATCACAGCAGCCCAGTTGTAGAAGCAGAGAGGAGGGACAAAGCAAGAGGGAGAGAGCACAGGGCATACCTGATACAGACTTCCAGGGATGGAACATATTTCTGCTTTCAAAGCATATCACATTTCGCTGCTCTTTACAGCTATGTGATATCCAAAAGATCATGACATTCCCGATGGGTATGTGTGTGTGTGTGTATACAAGAGAGAGAGAGAGAAAGAGAGAACATGAGACTAACTCACCTGGAAGCCACACTTGAGGCACACAAGGATGTCATGGGATCCAGCAGGCTCCCCCTCGATCACATTCCTCTCCCGCAAGCATTCGGTGCACACGAACCACACACTGCCAGTCACGGCCTTCTTCACCGCACTCAGGTCCACTGCCTTGCTGACATGCTGACACATGAGGCCTACACACACACACACGTCCCCCAGATCACTAAACGGTTTCTACTCTGGCTAGAGCCAGTGGCATGAAGCAAGGACGAGGTAGCAGCAAAAACCTCAGCAAACAGTACACACCATCCTGCTTCTTTGGCAATGTGCTACAAGCCAAACACCCCCCCAACATCAAAGTGTTGTTCCACTTACCACCAACTTCATCCGAGGACTCCTCATCCCGAGGTTTCTTCGGCTTGCTAGTCCGCTTCGTCATGTCAGCGGATTTTAAAGAGAAAGGGTCCTTGAGACGCATCTGTCTGTCAAAAGACATGGACAACTGCTTAAGTGTCCTTCACTGGAACTTTAGAAATCATGGTTTGCAAGCTTGTCTCACGGAGGTTAGAATGGGTAGGCTAATTAAAGAACAGCTTCAGGGCAATACCTAAATTTAGCACACAGCCATCAGGGAATTAAAGAAAACATCTCATAACCTTTAAGCCTCAACACATTTCTTCTTCTCTCTAAGCTGCACTCACAGGCGAGCGCGCCCGTCCGCGCAACCTGCAGTGAACATAACATCTGCACTTATTCTGTAGAAGTGTGTTCCTACCCGCGCTGTAGGGAAATACTGATCAGTTTCACATATAGTCCTATACCATCAAGTTAACATCTTCATGGTTAACTATGAAAACCAGGATAAAGAACATCAGTAATCTAGCTCATCAACTGCCAAGAAGAAATGTATCATCCAGAGCTAAATCAATGTAAATATATCAGATTTGGTTTGCGTCTGCACAAATGTGTCTAAGCAACTTGTCATTGAACATTATTATTTACCTGTGACCCCTCCTTTGGCGCTCACTTTGTCCTCGGTATTTATCAGGGGCTTTGAGATTTTTTTGTAACTTTCCGATTTGTTTAGAACTTATACTTTCTTGTTTTAAGGCAGACTAGTACAACTTATTTCTCGAAATAATTGACAGCTGTATTATTAGCACATCAGTCTGCCAATGTTTATGTACTACGGTAAATAACATTAACATTAAGAAGCTTAACACCGAGTGAAAAACTCATTGAAGTCTCTATATGAAGTACAATCTGGCTGCATCTTATTTCACTTTAGACAAATCTTTGAAAACGGACAGCTTTGAAAGAGTTCATTAATAGGACAACTCACCCCCTTTTCACTTCTGCTCTGTCCTGGCTAACTGAGTTAGCTAGCAAATGGGTAGCTGGTTCACACTTGCAATACAACACAGTGAGAGGCTAACTGCTATCCCTGGTCAGCTCAAGAAACTGTTAACAGAACTGTTTATGTTAAAGTTATAATGTTTTTAACCTTAAATCACGCACTCTTAAGGTAACATAGTTGAGAACAATTCGATACCATCATAACCACAGTAAGTCACATGTTCACTTTGCTGAAGTCAACATTTGACGCACTACGGTACACCATTAGGATCAAATCCAACTCGAGAAATTTGCGTTTTTAATCTAACTTCTGTCAATTTGGTGTTTAAACATTTTACACAGTTTTGCACATTGTGCATCTGTGCACACACGACTACATAAAGGTGTTGTTTCAAATGTTAACAGGCATTATTATTTGTGAAATCATGATATTAGTATCATGTATACCACAACTACAACATGTATCACACTGTAACACTTACTCATAGCCTGTAAGAAATATGTGACATCAATGCACTGTTAAATTACAATTTCCATACCCTCAACCATATCACTAGCACATTTTCCCGCTGGTTAGCTACACATATATATTACATTGTGGAAGGTTTTGCGGTAGAGTATCATTTTAATTCCCCTCCGACTTGCTTGATCCTCATCGTTTTCCGTAGCTTCAAGCAAACGTAGGACGCAAACTGACCCCTGCTGTAGTTACCAGTACTACAGCGGAGCTAGGTAGCTATTGTTAGTGGACATTACATGTCCGTGACGAAACTGTGTTAAATATATTAACTTGGGGTTTGATATTGCTCCGATCATGGCTTTGAACGGTTGCTTGAAAGCATCAAAAATCATTCCGCGTGTCTTATGCAGAAATGTCCCTCCTCTGGCTTGCGCCACAAGAACACTGACGAACTCTCTCGGAACACATTCCCTGTCTGTACAATGTGAGTTAACGCTGCTTCGGCACCATCCAACCAAAAAAGTTAAGTCCGAGCAGGTCACGAGAGGGACCTTTCTATACACGTGATATGCGAGAGAAACATCTTGAAATTGTTCATTTATGTTCAGGCGAACTCGGCTAACATTTTCCTTGTGAAACTCGGTAACATGAAATGTCAGTGACATCTGAGAAAATGCAAAGTGTGACTTTAACGCTACAAAACAGTGTCTGATTGTTAATCCAATGTAATGACCTTGTAGGGAGTTTTATTTCGGGTTTTGGGTGCGCGATTGTCAGTGTGTACTTGTTTGATTTTCAGATACGCCCTCGGTGACCTGTAGGGGAACAGTTCAATGGCGTAACTTCAGTTCATCCAAAGGGGTCGACGTTTCTTACGAACAACTGAAGCAGTTGCTTGCGGCGGGAACAGCTTCAGTGATCGATGTGCGTGAACCATGGGAACTCCGAGAATATGGAAACATTCCGGGATCGATAAACGTGCCTTGTAAGTCTCCCTACGGTGTTTTAAACATTTCTGCGTAGTTGACGTTACCGATGATGTAGTGTGTATAAATGACTGCTATTAGTTTAGCCGCTGTACCCGCTGTTCTCTGATGCGTAATAACTTTTTCACTGTGGTGCCATCTCTGCTACAGTGGGGCAGGTGAGCAATGCTCTCCAGCTCAGTCCGGAGGATTTCAAGGAGAAGTACGGGGGAACCATGCCCTCTCAGACAGGGAACATCGTATTCACCTGTTTGGCTGGAGTTAGGAGCAAAACTGCCTTGGACACAGCGGCCTCTCTGGGGTATTCAAAGTAGGTCTTATTAGTAAAGAATAACAGCTGTCAGTGACACTCAGAACGGACTAAGGAGATGTAGTGTGATTCTAGTTGTGTGTCAGTTTGTGGATAATATTCATTGGTAGGCTTCTACAGTAAAGATAAAACCTGATGAATTCAGAGTCGATCAGTTTTGGCACATGGACTCGTGCCATGATCTCATCAAAGACACAACCTTTGCCCTTACCTTTTAGATTTTTGTAATCAGTGTATAATTATCATTTCCATTTCTGCCCTGTCCCTTTCAGCGCTCAACACTATCCAGGAGGCTGGCAGGACTGGGCAAAGCATGAAATATTGCACACCAAAGAATGATTCCTTTGATGGGTTTGTGCTCGAAACCCTGGTGAAATCATGTTTTGCAAACTTGATTTTCATATTCTTTTTACAATGCAGCATGTAGCAACCAGGCCCATTTCAGAGAAATGACCATTTTAAATTTATAGTTGTTCTCTGTGACTGAATAACAAGGCTTAATAATGCTGCCACAAGACAGCCTGTCAGAATGTCTGGGCTGTTTTCAGTTCGGGTTATGACAACAACTTTTAAGGGCTTCTGGCAGCTTGCTGGCGTGTAAACATCACCCCTGATCAACATTTGTGATTGTTGGGTATATGCAGAAATCATCAGTGAGATTTCAGTCATTTCAATAAAATCAGTCTTTTTTTTTTAATCTCCATATTCCACAGTCAATGTCAGACATTCAATTTTTTTTTTTTTTGCCAACAGCCCTGATGCTGCTGTCATCAGCACTATAACCATATGAGTCAATAAATTTCATATGATTTTGTACAGTATTCTTCTGAATAAAGATATTTTAAAGCTCATTTGCATTTGTTAGTGTTTTTTGTGTCTTAAATTTAGGAGGCCACACACTGATTATGTTGATTCAGAACATGGTAGCTTTCCAGTTCAGTCAGTTTTTGCCTCATAGCTTTCGGTGAATCCTGACATGTCTAGTATGAGATGAGGCAAATATTAAAAAACTTGTCTAATATGAGAGTTGAGGCAAATAATCAAAAATATAAATGAAGGATTAGTGACTAAACTACTGAAAGCCAGAAATGTTAGAATGCCAGTCTCAGCTGTGTTTCAATGGAAGGTCAATTTCATGCAGGTTAATCTGAGTGTGCACAAAGGCACTTGAACAGAGCCCAGCAGCTAGCAATGGAACACTTGGCTCTGTGCATGAAGGGTCATTTGTTATGCCCTAATTGCAATAACTCATGGCATTTCTTCACCACAACACTACAAGCTGCCCTCTTTCTCCACCCCTCACCATCAGCACGTTCCAGTGTCATGTCTGATGGATTAGTGGCAGAGGCTCAGACAGCATGTGGCTATAAGCACAGAGCTCAGGGCACTGTGCTAAAAACTACAGCAGGTCAGATGCCACTCTGCTTGGTAACACAGAGTTAGTTTGTTCTTATGCAATGCATTAGACTCCCAGGCCTAGGTCCTGAACAGTCAACTTACTCTGTATACCAAATGACTGTGGCAGCACATAACATGTGTTTCTTATTCCATTAATTTAGAGTATTTTACTGAGTGCATATTTGCTAATTCTGTCATATGGGTAACACTGTGATCAAATGCAAGTTTTAGAGACAAAGCTGCCTACGTTTGGAATACATACAAGATTCATCATTGCACAGAATACACCAAAATATACTATTCTTTGTTATTCTTCTCCTTTGAAGAAATCTATCGTATATCGTATAAGAAATCTATTATATATAGACTATCCAAATCTCTTCCAATAAACGTAGGACTCTGTGGTGTTTAGTTTGTAGCCGAGAGATAAAGCTATCTTTGATATGTTATAAGTCTAACCTGTCAATTACCTGAAAATGATCTAGATTGCCTACAAGTTTGTATCTGACGAGCAACTCTCCTTTTGATGATCTGTGCTATTCCAAACAGTGCTATAAGTAGCATCCAACTGTCTTACACTAAAGATGTCCACCTGTGTTGGTGTGGCAGCTATCTTTGTGGTGCACAGCTTCAATATCTCACAGATTTGATGTGAGGAGAAGAAGAGGTGGTGGCCACAGCTTGCTTTCCTCAGCCATGTGACAATGTGCTACGCCCCACTAAAGGCTGATTTATGCCTTTACGGAGTAATGACTTCATTTCAGCCTAAAAATAGCTGGAGTGGAGAGGCTAGCATCAGGCGCTACACATGGATGAGTAATGCAGTGTAATGTAATGAGATTATGCATGGACCAGGGTTGGTGAGCAAAATGGCGCCTCGGTGGCTGCGCTCATCTCTCCTTAGCTCACACCTCTGAGACACGCTGAGCCCAACCATCTCCCACATGCACGCTAGAGCCCCAGATATTTTGAAAGAATCTTTCAAAACAAATTTGATAAATTAGTCAATATCACTGCCACTCTTTCTACATGTTCAAGAACTCACAGAGTGCTGATGACACTGGTTAAATATTATCACAATCCGGATACATGTGAACCTCTGTCTGTATCCAAAGTTGTAATTGTAAAATTATCATTATAAACAGGAGTAACAATTGAATTGAATTGAACTGAATAACAACTGAAACCAATCGAGAGAAATTGAAAACCAACAGAATTTAAACCCCATGAACTGTCCATAAGATAAGAACGCACTTCACTTTTTTTATTGTTTCACAACAAAACATAGCTGAGTACTTTGTTTTCCAGATTAAGTGAAGGCCCTCTACTATTGCATAACTTTCTCCCCAATTCATTGTTTTCTCATTGACCCCTAACCCACACTGACACCCATTTTCCTTCCCATTCACTATCTGCTGGACTTCCACTAGTTTTCCCTGTGTGTGATGTCCCCTCAGCACAAGGACTTTCTTGGCTGTGACTTCCATACAATTAAAGTACTGTACTCATCAGGGCTCATCACCTCATTGCTGAAGCTACTAGTTAATGGGCTCTGATGCCTGGCAATCTTTCAGCCCATCAATCTCCAATCGGGCCCCTGGGAGCTGGCTCTGTGGTGGGACGGGCACCGTGTGGTGCAGAGGTTCGACATTCCTGAGGTGCTGGCTCATGCTCAGGGCTGGGCTGCTGCTCGGGGTATAAGAAGGGTGCTAAGAAGGACAAGAAACATTACTCAGCAGCCCAGCCCTCCTCAAACCAGCCACCTCCAGGAGGGTGAGACACCGAGCGAGAAAGAGAAAGATCCAGAGCCCGCAAAGATGAGCCACAGCCCCGAGAGGATTTCGTCGTACCGACGCCACTTTGAGGAATGCACCACTTCCTCCTCCTCTACTGCCCTGCAGGTGCGGGTCTCCAGCCCATCACCAGCCCGGCGTCAGCAGCGCACTGCCAGCTACTCCCGCTCGGCTGTGGCCTCAGCTGCCAATGGCATGGCAGTGGGACGCAGGGCCATCTCCTCCTCCCGCAAGCCTCTGATGGCGAGGTAAGTTCCACCTAGAGGGAGAGAGCACACAGCACCCTAGGATAAGAGGGGTCATTTCGAGGTCACAGATCTAAGTCCCCACTGATGTCAGCCTGCACAGTGCACAAGGATTGCCCCATGGGCATACCACATTACTGTATGCTGGGCTCTGTGGGGAAACAGATAGGTAGATTTTCTTGCCCCATTTAGTTCGCCATAATGCTGCTTGACACGCAGGGGCTTTGTTAGGTTGCGGGGACACAGGACTTATTTTTGAAGCAGATTTCAAGATTAATATTAGCAAAGCTTTTACATAGAATAATCTAAAACTAATCAGATTTAGTCTATTTGACACGTTTTTATTTATTTATGGCCTTAACATGAGCTGTTCCCTTACTCCAGGCTACATGTTATTCAACTTTTAAGAGTGTCTGAGACTATACATTAAAATTTTTATTTAAAAAAAATTATGCCAGTAAACAAAATAGCCTAGACTGATTTCTCTGTAATTTCTGTGATGTCAAGGTGTGCAGCTAGGGTATACTTGTGTTGTGATTATTTGAGGAAATTGATTAATAATACTGGCTTGCGTGTGACGAGAAAGAAACATCGAGAAAGCTTTTGCTCTTGATCATTATATCATTCAGGTTACCTATCGCAACTCTATCATTTATAATTTTACGAAATTATATAATGAAACATATAATGAAAGAAAACACTGTCTCTTGATATGGTAATAAGAGGATTTGTAGATAACGAATTCATTGCCATGCATTAAACTGTAGCAGCCTAAGCACGGGCGCCGTTTGTGTGGGCCCCAGCGGAGAAGCGATAGATCTGGACGCAGCTGCCGCCGAGAATCAAGAATTCCTCAACACTCGCACCAGCCAGCGCAAAGAGATGGTTGTTCTGAACGACAGGCTGGCTGCCTACATTGAGAAGGCAAGTGGGTTCTATCTTTGCATTCTTTAATAGAACATATGCTATTAATGGACACCTTACATTTCCTATCTGTTTTTCAAAAATACTTTTATGGTAGGGGATACTCTTTCAACCTGACAGCGTGAAAGACCCACACTCACAAATGCTTAAATTCAGTGACTAATTCGCAGCATATTTGATTCTCCTGGAGTTTAGTTGCGTTTTTTAAACCCGTCTTTGACAGAATTTGTCTGATTTGTTTACGCTTCAGTGTGCGCCACAGACTGACTGAGTATAAATGCGCCTTCTGGCTGCGAAGACGGAGCAGCGCATTACTTGCACTTCTTTGGGCATCGAGCATATTCGAGCATGTAGCGCTTGCACACAGGGCCATAATTTATGTGTCCTCCTGTCTCCAAAGGTTCGGTCTCTGGAGCAGCAGAATAAGCTGCTGGAGACAGAAATCGAGGCCCTTCAGAATCGATTCCTGAAGCCCACGGGCTTGCGCATGTTGTATGAGGAACAGCTGAAGGAGCTGAGGAAGCTTGCAGACCAAATGAGAATACAGCGGGTATGTCTGATTTAGCCTACATAAATGATTCAAGTCTATGACCACTCGAACAAATATATAACAATTCATTAGCCGACCCAGTAATGGCAGTTGCGTCAGCCACATGTCATAGGCTATTTTGCCGGTGGTTAATTAGAATCTCAATATCACATATCATCAAAATGGTGACAAGTGATACAACTATCATATATATATATATATAGTATGCTGTAGCAGTTTTCTTTGTTATCGTTTTAAGGACCTGGCTGTTGCTGCCAAAGATGCTATGGCTGGACAGCTGGAGATGATGAAGGCTAAATATGAGGAGGCTGTGGAACTGAGGAAGAAGGCCGAGATGGACATTGAGAACTTCCGCCCAGTAAGACAAGCACTTTAAATTTGATAGACACTAGTACGCCTATCTTTCATGCTGAACACTGTGGAATGACTTACTTTAAACCATGTGCATACAGGATGTCGATGCAGCCACTGCCGCGCGCATTGCCCTGGAGAAACAACTCGATAACCTTGAGGTCGAAATTGAATTCCTGAAGAGGATTCACAAAGAGGTACGTTTCACAGACTTATTGACAGAATAATTATAACTGAACATCTCCCATTATTTTGTATATGATACATTTTATGAAATTCCATTTATGCAATTCAAACAGGAAATTGAAGACCTGTTGAAACAGATCTATGCCGCCCATGCCACTGCCAAAGATGCTTTCTCCCTCCCCGACCTTGCCGCTTCTCTGAAGCAGATCCAGAGCGAGTATGACGACATCGCAGCAAAGAATCTACAGGTATGGCTACATCATTAGAAAATAACCTGAAACGGTCATTTACACACAACTTTACAAATATAAATAAATATTCTCACTCTTTTCATTTTTAGGAAATGGACTCATGGTACAATTCAAAATTCGACGATTTAACCGACAAATCTACTAAGCATGTAGACCGGATACGTGGCGCCAGGGAGGAGATTGCATCTGCCAAAAAAGATGTAGGCCTTTGTTGTTGTCTTTCAGCAAATCTCCAACTAATTCAAATATTCATTATGTAAAAAGAGACACTTAAATAATTACAGTGGCATTGCATTGAAAGCTGTCTTCTGCACCTACAGATACAGGGCAAGGAGAGAGACCTGGATGGTCTGACAACCAAAAACGATGCGATGGAGGCACAGATTCGCGAAGCTCAAGAGAGGCACAAGAAGGAGCTGGAGGCCCTCCAGGTCAGTCCACACATTAGCCTACAGTATAAATAGCATAAAATGTTAGAGGTTCACAGCGTTTCTCATAGCTACACTCTGGGGAAACAACAACAATAATAATGATAATAATATAAATACTGCTACACAACAACAACAACACTAATAACAATATAAAATCTAGGCCAGGATCGAGGCTCTTCAGATAGAGCTCAAATCCACAAAGGGGAAGATTGCACAGCTGCTGCTGGAGTACCAGGACTTGCTGAATGTGAAGATGAGCCTGGAGATTGAGATTACAACATACAGGCAAGTGATCTTAAGTATGTGAACTACACAAACATAGTTCACTATTTGATTAGCATATAGTCTCAGAAAAATAGTGCAACGCCCAGCAGAAGTTTCTGAGTGTGAGCTCAGGCCATATTAGGCTATATGCATATTTCTGCTCTGTATATTTCTCTATTTATTTTTCTAATCTTATTGCCTTTGTTTTCCCCACATTTTATTGACCTCTGGAAAATGCTCTTGATATACCCATATTAATGCCACCGTGCCTTTCTTGCTCAGGAAACTCATTGAGGGTGAGGACATGCGCATCACAGGTATGGTTCAGGGGCTGATGGGCATGAGTGCCATCAGTGCTGGGATGAGCGGAGCTGCAACCATGGGAGCCGGAATGGCTGCTGGAGCTGGAATTGGGGTTGGAATGGGAGCTGGAGCAGGTGCGGGAATGGTTGCTGGAGTTGTGAACGGGCTGGCATCCAGCATGGGTTCAGGATCCGGAGCTGGAGTGGGAGTAGGAGCAGGAATGGGTGCTGGAGCAGTAGCTGGAATGGCCGCCCAGATGGGAGTGGAGGCCAGTGGTCTTGATGCTGGAGCTAGTGGAACAACCAGCAGAAATGGCCTCCACGGCCAGACCATCGCTTCCTACTCTGAGAAGCAGGCAGTGGAGATGACTGAGAGGAAGACCGTCCTCATCAGGTAACCG
The DNA here is from genome assembly GCA_027481765.1 of Tenualosa thibaudeaui. NCBI lineage: Eukaryota > Metazoa > Chordata > Actinopteri > Clupeiformes > Clupeidae > Tenualosa > Tenualosa thibaudeaui. The sequence goes on along the minus strand of JAIFZK010000015.1, from coordinate 8,511,748 downwards.
TAACCAAAGGGACAAGAGCATCTCACACACACACACACACACACACCACACACACAGGCACACACACATGCATGCACACTCTACTTTTCCCATATGTAAATTAAACCATGAAAACTTCGCTATCCTCTGAAACATATCCATTTGTTGTTCATACTTTGATTTCTGCCTTCTCCTAGAACAGTTAAAACCGATGACGACACACTTGAGAGGGACACACAGGAACGCAGCTACATCATTGAGGGTGCTGCTGATGAGGAGGAGGAATAGAGTGAGAGGAGCGATCGACCAACGGGCCTGCCCTGTCCGCTCACCCTTGACCTCGCACTGGTGGCCGGGGGAGGGGGGTAGGCGGCTGACCTTTGACCTCTGACCCTGGCTCAACACCATGAAGATGTCTACATTTGCTTCTCCCAGTCTGTGTGTGTGTCCTTCTGAAGCTGCCTGAGATCCTGCAAAGCCATTCTGTGTGCCTAACTACTACTGCCAAGCAAAGATTAAATAAACGCTGTCAGCATCCATCTCTCTTGTCTTGGCCATCTTTTGAGTGGGGTGACTGTGACTGGTTTATCATGGGTTTGACATGAATTTTATCAATACATTTCAGTTGCTGATGTCCAAATGGGATATACAGAACATAGAAACATACATACTCTATGTATCTGGCTCTTTGCATTGTATCTGGATTCCTTTTTTTGTTTACAATCTCTCAAATTAAGAAGTCACATGTCAGTGTAGGTTCTGGATGATTTCAAAACAATGTGAAAACAAAGACAGAAGAGTTGCAGTAGGGGAAAGAGAAAAGAAACTGAGAAAGCAAGAGAGAGGGGATAAAAGAGAGAGCATGATACCTTAGGCAAAGTCTGTCACCTTGACAGATCTTCCTGGCCCACAGGGGAGGCCCCAGTCATCACGCCAGTGCCACAAAGTGAAGGCGCACAGGCGTTCGACGTCCCCATTTCATCCACATCCACATCCGCACCCTGTCTTGCCATCGCTGATCAGGAGTGACTGGATCGCCCTGGAACATGCCAAACACCCCGAGCACCCGCAACACGCAGGGATGAGAGGAGAGTTAGGGAAGAGGAGGAGAGAGGTGAATGGTGTTTGTATGTGTATGTATTGTGGTATTTGTGTGTGTGTGTGTGTGTGTTGGGGGGGTGTAAGGGCTGTGAAGCTGAAGTAACATGCAAGCTCATAACATTCAAACACTGCGACCTGAGAGAGATGAATGTCTGTCGTCAGTGGTGTTCGGGGCAGAACCACAGCATTGGTGGCAAATAGTCTTTACACTTTTCTGTCCACGTTTCAACTTGAGATTTCATCTCAAAATGGCAACGTACAAAAACACCACATCCACCCTGATTCAATTTGACCATGACTGTCATTATGGCCTAAACTCCTTGCCTGGTCACTTGATTTAAAATGTAAACATCAAAACACGTTCCCACACACTACGAGGCTGCCGTGACACAGGTACGGCTGGAAGCTGAAGAGGTTCAATTGATCTCAGATCAGGGCGATGCACATTTGAGGGGGAAGGACATCAAAAGGAGAGAGGCAAATTAGAATGATTCAGATATGTGGAGAAAGTATGCCAGAGGTTAGAAAGAGAGGCAGGGAAGCTACGCATGGAGGAAGAGATAGCTTTTGACAGGAGTTGTCTTGAATTGCTGAGAGGGTTGCAGTCATGTGCATGTCCATGTATGGGTATTTGGTGTGTGCATTCAAAGTACTGTGTGTGTGTGTATGTGTGTGTGTGTGTGTGTTAATGTCCGTGATCTATGTTGGCAGGGTCTACAAAACATGACAGGCTCTCATGATAATTTAACAAGTCAAGGCTGAAATGTAATGTGCATTCATAATGATGAAACCACTTTTTAGCGGGCCAGCAAATTACTGGAGCACAAGAGGACTGGTCTACCAGTGAAACAATCCCCAACTAAAGCAGCACATGTATGGCATATATATGAATTAAGCCAGTACACTACATGAGATGTCTGATGTCTGATGTAGATGTACAACATCTTCAACACAATAAAGAAAAGAAAGAAAAAAGAATGTGACTTGCAGGTTGCAGATTCAAAAAACAATAGGAGAATGTATTGAATTAGGTGAAAGTCAATGAAACTAACTGTCATTAACTGAAAGAAAGTAATGTAAAGCTTTTTTTTTTAATGTAAAGTTTTTTTGTTGGTTTTTTTTTCAAAGGCTTTATTCCAGATCATTATATTACTGTAATAATATTCTTGTCACTGTTTTTCATGCAAGATTGTGAAGATGGTATTGTCATACAAATATACTAATGTCAGCATTAATATTTAAAAATATTTAATACATTGCAAATACATTATTGTGGTTATTATTATTATTATTATTATTATTATTATTATTATTATGGTTGTTGTTATTGTTATTATTATTAGTGTTGTGGTTATACAATCTTAATTTATAATGAAATATTTTATTTGCGACCAATGTCGAAATACAAATGTTTAACCTACTCATAAATAAAATATGTGGACAACGGATCTTCGGTGAGCAAAGGCTCAAATATATTCTGTCCAGAATAGCTGTATTTCTATGTTTGCATCTCACCTCATTTTGAGTGATATCATTTTAATATGACCACTGCCGCAAATGACGGAGGAGCGCACAGACGTCTCACAAGTTCATCAATCGAGCTCTGCCCTTTGTCTCCAGGTCATCACTTCCACAAGCTCATCCCACCCGATACTCGTGCTCAATTAGCTAGCTCGGAAAATCATGTTTCTTAGCGAAGAGTGGGAGCACCGGAGATCATCAAAACCCAGAACTGTCAATCCCGCGCTCTAATGAGGAACAGAGAGGTCGTCTCTCGGCACTGATTGCCAATTTGATATCATTAGTTTGCATGCTGCCAGTCACTCAATGTGCCAACCCTTGGTTTACAAACCACGGCGGTTTGAGACGCTAGCCAATAAATAACTGAAAGCGTATTATCAATATAATTAGCAGACATTAGGGTTAACCTTTCTGCGCCGTCTGCGTCAAGAGCTGTACGGGATCCTGTCAAGCAATATTGGTGTTGGTGTTTTCTTTCTTTCCTGATTTTTTTCTTTTTTGTCGGGATAAAGGGGAAGACGTCATTTGGTCTCCTTTGGAACTCATGAAATATATAAGAACTATGTTAATAGCGAGGGAGTGTAGATGTCTTATAATCAGATAGGGTGAGGCATGTTTATGTTCAATCTTAAGAAAAAGACATTTTCCAATTTTGTCCACAATCCGTTGCTCCCAGCTGGTAGAGCATCTCAAGGTTAGGCCATCCATCAAAAGTCAAAGGATCAGCGCAAAAGCAGGGCATCTTTTTGGAATCTGATTTTTGTGTGCTCTAGACACATTTTACTTTCATTTAGCTTTGCCGATTATAATTTTAAAGGTCAAACTATTTTTTCTCAATTTACTTGAGTTTCTAATGAGTCATCACTTAATTCAACTGATACCAGCACCATATGTTTTAGAGAACTGTAAGAAACTGTAAGAAAAGCTTCTTTCCTTCAAATACTGCACATATTCACATCTACCAAGAAGAAATAGTTTTGTTTCAACTATTGCTGATGTCAGCCAAGCTCACAATTAAGCTGGTGATAGAATGTTTATTTTAAAAGTTGTATGTACAAGCACACAAGAAACAGTTAATCTTTCCAACAAATGTAACTGTATTCAACAGTTCTTCAGCGTTTGTTGTTCGGAGATCCTTTTTGGTGGAGAAATTAAATTAACAAAAGGAATAATAATGATCTTTCTGCACCCAGAAAGAAAGAAAAAAAAAGAAACTCGCTGTGGTTTTCCCATCGTTCAGAAGAATCATCTGAAGGGCCGCTTCAACAGCTAAGAAAACCTGAGAATTTCTGTCAGTCTCTGCATATGGTTTAAGTGCCTTAATACCAATTAGGCCCGGCTGACACACATCACTATTCATTCCGATAGCCCTCTGAATACATTTGCCTAGAAATGAACTTCACAAATAGAGCTTGCGCTAAACGCGCTGGACAGCAGAGAGAATCGCCTAGACTGAGAGCTCATTCTGAGGCGTTGGAGTGAGAAAAGGTATGAATTTATAAGGTACACCGAAACATTTCAATTCAGCCGAGTTTACACCCTATTATGCGCGCCTTTTCAGCCGAGACAAGTGGGGTTTAAGTTAGGGAAATTCAGTTCAAAAGGCAGCGCTAACTTTGTTCGGGCTTTGAATAGTGAGACGAAGTGCTTCTTTTCTTGAGAGGGCATTTAAAAATGAGAGCACGCATGAACAGCGTCGAATCAGTTGCCACTTATTTCTCCACTTTCTAATGCGATTTGGAATATTAGTCTGAGTTAAAATCCCAATCGTGTCATCTGGTGGAACTCCCATACAAGCATAATTACTATACAAATGCATCTCTAATGTCCCACCCGCATCCCCTATCTGCAGCGCAGCTGGTCGGGGGTTTTCAGAAGCGTGCACTTTCCCGCAGACAGCCAAGGTAAAGCGCATTAGGCTACAAACTACACACTCTATCACACAAAGACATTTGAATGAAACATATGGTTTTGACTTTTAATCCTGCTGTGAATAAAGGCAATCATTTCGAATCAATAGATTATCTGATTGTAGCCTATTTATTTATTTATTTATTTTGACCTGAAGAGCTATTTTAGAGGTTTTCATGAGACTACCTGCAATTATTAGACTGAGTCTAATAATTAATATTTTGGTGTCATAGTTCATATTTCGGTGAAGGCAAATTCTATTAAACATCCTGCTATTCCAAATAGTTACCCAACAGATAGGCTAAAGAAAACAAATGATAAATAATGGAATGATAAGAAATATAATCAGCAAAATAAAACATGTATTATGAGTTAGCAACAGTACATTGTGAGGCGAACAAAGATCTTGAAGAGCTCCTGCAAAAGGTTTATGTTCCACATAAAAAATGTGATTTTTTTTTCTTGGAGCTCTGGGATACTTCGAAGGCATTGTGGAGGCCATAGATGCATCTTCGTCAAGTGGGGGAACCCTTGGCACTGTGAGGCCGTTTGGAGGCATGAATGGGGTCCCTGGTGGGACATTGCTCGGCGCAACAGCTACGCTTTACAGACTTGTTGTTCCTCTACATTCATGGCTCATTATAGGGCAACCTGTTAAATCAAAACCCCGCATTAAGCTCGGATTGTAAAGCTAAGTCCCACTGAGAGTGAAATGGCCCAAGCCATTTTTTTCTCTTAGCTCCAGAAGCGATCCTTCACTGGACCTATTCTCCCAGTTGCGGAGAAGGAGAAGTCCATAAAAAGTGTACTGGAATGCTCAGATAGAGTCCACAATATTGTTCTCATATAAAGCTTCGACCATGTAATTAATGTGTCTTTTTTAAAAAGAGAGCGAACAATGCCACCGTTCAAGCTATTTAATTTCATTTAATTTTCCATCTCATTTGCTTCGAACACTGCTTTCACTTTCAACAGCGAGGCTTTGACCGTTCACTGTGCTTCACTGAGCGCATTGCTCCTTCTCACCCTTGCTTTTCCCCACAGCTCTAAGAAAACAGGGAAGAAAATGTCCCGTTCCCTTTTGGCGGGCAATTTATTTCACTTGGAGAACCCCAACTTTTGAGCCACAAGACAAGAATAAGAATCGCGCTGGCTGGTGTGAGCGTCGGAGAGGCAGGGCCCGCTATTCTGGAGTGGATGGGAACCAGTCACAAATGGTTACATTAATAAATAACCTTCTGCACAGCCGGCCTCTGCATGCGTCTATTGATAAAATGGCTCGCGTGTCGTTCACGCTCTTTGACTCGTTAAGAGGCGCGAAGAGAGGGTTGAAGAGATGAAACAGTGGGGTACCTTTACGCAAAGAGAGATCCCACCTCTGCATCTCCAATTACAGCCGACTGTCATCGCGAAGTGGTCGGGGGCAGAGGCAAGACATGTTCATAGCATGGATTTATCGCCCACTGCTTCTTGTTGCGCTCCCCGGCTTCTCTGTGGAAGCTTTCAGTCCTGAGATCAAAGAGGTCAAACCAAGTTTTAAAATCTTACAGCCATAAAGCGACAGGAGGACGCTTTCCCCCTGGTGTTCAATAGATATGAACCGTTATCCATTCTGAGACAAGAATGAGATTCTTCTAGTAAAGCAGGGCCAGTTCTTCCCATACAGGACTCAATACACAAATAGTCAGTTAGGAGAAAATACGGCCAGTATTTTGAGATCATACATGCATGTCAGGGAAGTTAGATAGAAACCCAGACAAATCTTAAAATGTATCCTCTTAAAATATGTATGTCGAGATATGTAGTTGCTAGGCCTATCCGTTTAATGTAAATAAATAAATAAATAAATACGCAAAATATTGCGTTCAAATTCCAAGTCTAAGCTTGCAACTAATCATCTTGAGACAAGCCCTGATAAGGAAACCCACAAGTGTAAAATGATAAGATGGTGGTTGTTTTGAAAGCTGTTGCTGTTTTTCTGGTGTTTCTCCCGTTGAGTACCTGCCCGAATCCAGCCCGGCACACGCCGGGAGTCAATAGAAGTTAACAAGTCTACCAAACATTCCTGCCTCTTTTGTTCAAGCAGGGACCCACAATGCAGCCAAGAGAGAGAATAAAGAGCTTTGAAGTATATTAAACTTAAAAGGATGCAGCCAAGTAGATTTAAAGTAGTCACTGATTTCCAAAACCCGGGTTCTATAGGAACAATGAAAGGGGGTTGAATTTATGGAGAAATTATACAGTGGATTTGTCACTTAAAATATCGGAACTGCCTGACGGACAAAGCCACATGCTGAGGATTAATGGTCGGCCCAGACCTTTGATTCCGCGCTCTCTTTTCTCTGCCCTTGACAAATTGGATTTTGGGGATGGGAAGGTCGCCTGGCCTATTGTCTCTCGGCCGTTTGGAGCTCTTCATTATGCGCGAGGGTGAGGGAAAGTCTCCATGTGACCATCTCGCGCGGAGTTTACACACAGCTGCTGAGAGAGCGCAACTCTCTCACCCACCACCACCGCCGCCGCGCGCGCACTGCTCGCCCTTGCGCGTAATGTGCTGTGCCGTGGGGGGCACCTTGCACTGCTCCATTAGAAAAGCCGGATCAGATGCGCCAGCGCGTCACTTCGCGGGCGGAGATTAGCCTGTCCTCATCTCCCCAGTCTCTGACTGTTCGTCTCAATCAGTCCCCCCTTGCTTGGTCTTCCTGGTTCTGATCCGACTGCACACAGAGCCAGCAATGCAAGCGACCCGGACACCCGCAATTAGCGTGTTTGCTGACTGCACCATCCCGGCCGGCATCAGGATAGGACCGGTGCCGGGCATTTTCAAACTAGGGAAGTACGTGTCGGACCGCAAAGAAGTTGGACTCAAGAAAAGGGTAGGTGCATTGTTAAATTCCCTACAGAGATGGAATATATTACAATTTTTCGTTAAGCATACACAAATCCACCTACCTGCATAACTCTTAGGTATTTTTGGTGGAAGCAAGCAAGACTGCAGGCATGGAGACTATTTTGTACCATACAATTGTGCAGATTTGTATATTCTGCAAAGAACAGCAGTAGAGCACAGTTTGCAACTGGCATAATTCTATATAAGTCTATATAGCCTATATTTTTCCGACTTAGAAATATTTTCGAATATCTATATTTCGAAAGAATTTTTCATCAATTGTAAATTTTTCTTTGCTTTCTTTTACTGTGCCATATTTTCCAGTTTCTCAGTGTTCAATTTGTATTAATTAGTAGACTAAGATCAAAATAATAATAATAATAATAATAATAATAATAATAATAATAATAATAATGTCACGTGTATGCATTGTACAAGTTTATACTATATTTATATTTATTATAGTCCTATGTTTATAAAAATCCTGGACATGTGTCCTAAAAGTAAAGGGCGACTTTATTAAAATTTTGATGCCTAGTAGTCATAAGTAATCCTGCATTTGAGTATTAATTAGCTGGCGCTGTCGTGTTGGGGATAATTGAGCAATATTAACAGGACAACTTGTCAGTCTCTGCGCCTCCACTTAACCGCCCTAATGGGGTGAGCTGAGCTGCGGCGCAAGATTTCATGCCCCCGGTCCATCACATTTCACAGGCTTCTAACTCCAGCCTACCACTTCACTTTAATGTAATGCGGCCACAGAAAGATGCCTCAGAAAGATTATAGCCTCCAGCGATAAAAACGCTAATTAAAAATAACACACAGAAAACATGAAATTTATTTCGAAAATATGCCGATTTGTTGACAAATGCCAATTTAATTCGCATACATGGCTATGTTTTATTTTAAGATATGCGTTTTACTAGGCCTATGTCCTATTATTCGTTTATAACACTAGAAATAATAAATTTAGGCTATATGCTAATAATAAAATCATACAATTACACCAAAACATGATTTTTTAAATGATATGTTTTTCGTAGTTTGATAGATCATATAAATAGGCTCGTGCTCTTTCTGCTGTCTGCATATGTGATTGATGCAGCTAAATGTAGCGCCCCAGGCCTCGCGCGATCATCAGGTGCAATCTCTGTGTCAAACGTCACGCTTTAATCTTTAATTTGCTTGAACAGTTTAGAAACGCTTTGACACTCCTCAAATTCGTTTCTCATATCAACTCAATTATATGGCACTTCGCCTTGGAAATGATCACCACTGTGTAATAGACCGAAAAAAGACACATTAACCACGCTTTTGTTACAGACACCTCTATGTGGTTTTAATGAACAACTGGGGATCTTTCAATAAATAATAAACACCTAAAACTGAGTGATATTGTAGCGCTGGTTAAACAGTTAAAATAGAAAAGCATAAAAGGAGTAATAAAAGAAATGAAATGATTTTTCAACAATTGTTTCTTTAAGTTTCTTTAAGAATTGTCATTGTTTTTTTTTTTCATCAGTGGAGAACATAAAATATGTGGTTGACCTAATGTTATCGTTTTTTCCTGTAAATATTTGCAGATTCGCTTGATGAGAGGGGATTTTCTGGATGAAACGGGTGGCCCCCTGCCGGACTGGATTGGTCTCATCCGTGCAGCCAGAAACACTCAAGAACAGAATCTTGAGGCTATTTCAGACTTACCTGGAGGACAGGTACGCCGTACATAGAAACCTCCAAACAATTACATTAGCATTATTTTATTGAAGGACAAGTCTAGGCATATAATATCACTGTAAATATTAACTTTTTCCTGTCTTTTTATTTTCTCCCTAAAAAGATTTTTTATCGAGTACTGAGAGAAATCCAGACGGGGGAAGAATTAAGCGTCTGGTACTCTAACGCACTTGCACAGTGGTTTGATATTCCCACGACTGCAACTCCAACACACGACGAAAAAGGTAATTCTATCAAACTGCTCCTGATAAGTTTCTATTTCGTCTGCGGGGAAAGGGAATAGATGCAACTAGATATGTCGATACCGGCCCATATTTCGATAGCCTTCATGTCAAATGTGAATAGGCTGGTTTATGGAGGATTAATTTACAAAACATTATCAACATTATTATTGTTCTTCACGTTTAAAAAAAACAGTCTGACGATATAAAAAAATCTGTAGGCTACCTGAACCTGGGTCAGTTTAAATGAGTTTCTGAGATTTCACTTAGAACATGCAGTTAGCCCACTGAAAGACTGACGCTTTCGATGGAAAGTACTTTCATTATGCAGAGGCTTTACAATAATTATTCTTCATTCATCATTTGTATGAACCATTTCTACGCCTATTTTTTTTGTTTGTTTAATGAAAAGCTACCGAAGCAATAGCAGGACACCAAGCTGAAGCCTAAAAACAACGAGAAGAGTATCTGATGCCCGACACTTAATTACTTTGATACAGGGCAAAACAAGTGACACCAGCAACAAAATCCCATCTAAATCCGATTATAATGTAAGCATGAGGATTGCTATTCGTAATCATGCAAAGGAGACCTACTAATCATTGCTTATGTTAATTGAATACTGTGGCAGTTAGACTGAAAGAGCTGGGCACCAAGGCCTGGGGACGGACGAGATTCTGCCTTTATCCAGTGCAGGCTACTTTTGTTTGTTTTGCGCTGCACTCCATCTAATGACAGCCCCGTCCATATGAATTTTAAACTAGACAACAATCACTACCTCACCGCAATATCCATTGTGTCCGGTGATGGTGATTCAACGAGAGGGGGGAGAGGTTAACAAATGTCACCCGTCATTAATATTCATGCATTTGGAAGCAAATAAATTTCCGAAAAGGTGCTCTACGGTAAATTAGCTGGCTACATAAGCTTTTGTTGTCTAATGAATGCTAACTTTCATGTGGGATGTATATTGCCCTGATTTGCGACGCAGGCCCCTGTGTGCGCTGCTCTGCCACCAATACACCGCGTGCTCCTTGACATACGCTCTTCTTTTCTCGAGCGTCAACAGATGGGCCGGCCTCATTGTCTTTCCCGACTTGCGATTTCAAGCCACAGCTGCTGTCACTTCCACGGGAAAGAGCACAGAGAAAGTCCCTATTCATTTTACTGCTATGGGAGCGCCAGATTGTGCCGGCGTTTGCTCTGTCGGTGGCTGTAATAAACAACCCAGGGAGGGATTACAAAATCATTACATCAATATAATTGACCCCCTGATTGTTCAACCGGTGTCATGCCAGAGTAAAATGAAGTAGGTTGTAGCTAACCGTCACTTCATTAAATGTGTCAGGAGTAGCTCCCAAGCCAATGATACCGTATTTAAACGTAACATTTTTTTCCTTGTTTTTAGGGGAGGAGCGCTATATCTGCTGGTACTGTTGGAGAATCTTCAAATACCCAAACACGCTCAAAGCCCACGTTCATTTCCATTGCGCCCTGAGCAACGGCAGAGGATTTGTAAACAACGAACAAGCAAGGGGATCTGAAAACCTTAGCAGGTCACCCAAATCTGGAGACATTCCCAACACTTCATCGTCGCCCAGGAACGGTCACAACACCTCCATCTCAGACTCTGTAAAACGCAACATGCCTTCCACTCTTTTCATCAACAAGGGGGGGATGTCGAAGAAGTCCACACCGGAGGAACAGGACAGGGCCCTCGATATGAGTGTTGCCTCAGCCAGAAACCACAGTCATCTCCTTGGTTTGAGTGGCACCTCTGCGGTACTGAGCAACATGGGTTTCCACCCTGGAGTACGCTCAGCATTTAAACCTATGGGACTGTCTAAGATTACTCCCCCGGAGGTGCCCAGGGAGGAGACCACCGGGAAACCAAACGGTGCTGGGTTCAATAAGCTTTTGGGGGGAATGAAGTCTACGCGTACACTCAACGAGCCGGCGTCTGGAGCTCACCCCTCCAAGTGCGTCCACCCCATAGACTCCACATCACCCGTGGTACCATGCACCAACACAATTCGGGGCTTTCCCCTGCTGCCGCACTTTGAGGAGACCTCCGCTTTCAAACACGTGGAGGGGCGCACGCACTCGGGGCTTTCACCCTCTCGCTACACTCAGATCTCCTCTGGGTTTCATTTTGAACGGTTTTCCTTGCCGCAGTTTGAAGGGGTGAAACCTTACAATGGAGACTGTAACATACCATTAATGCCATTCACAGTGTACAATGGCGAGTTGCTGTATAGCTCACCGTACTACCCATTTAAATTTCACTTCAGCAATCTCCTCAAGTACCCGGAGACAGTTTCTTACTTTGGTGCACCTGGACTGAACCCTGACCTGAGCTCCATCACTAATATTGACAGGGAAATAGCCATGCACACTCAACAGCTGTCAGAGATAGCTGTGGAGAAGAACCGGGCAAGGCTCGAGTCCATGCCCGCGGCCAACGCTGCCACAGGGAAACCAAAAAAGGGCCACCTGTGTCTGTACTGCGGCAAACTATACTCACGGAAATACGGGCTGAAAATCCACATGAGGACTCATACGGGGTACAAACCGCTTAAGTGCAAAGTGTGCTTCCGACCTTTCGGTGACCCCAGCAATTTGAACAAGCACATCCGTCTGCACGCAGAGGGCAACACGCCATATCGGTGCGAGTTCTGCGGGAAGGTATTAGTGCGCAGGAGGGATTTGGAGAGACACGTCAAATCAAGGCACCCTGGGCAAACCATCAAAAAGACGGATGACAAGATGGATGGCCTATATGAAGATCCAGAGCAAAAGAGCGACAATGATAGTGATGTTGATGTTTGCTTCACGGACGATCAAAGCGATCAAGAGTCCAGCAAAAACAACGATTGACGCCCTACACTCGCCTGTCAGATACATTACGAGGCATTTTGTACATGTATAGATTGTTGTAAATATAATTTATGAGACTATGAGATCCAAAAAAGAAAAAAAAATGTCTTGAGCTTTTTTCTTTTTCCTGAAATTAACCAAAATTTGTTGTTCATAATTGCAGATTTTGTTTGACAGTGTCACACTTTGAACTGGCTAAAATTAACGTTTAAAAATCTTTGAACTGACGGAAACATCTGTACATCTTTAAGGCTACTGTCCAATGCCCTAATTGGGACTGCACTTTAAGCGAACTAGACATTCCGCAGAAACCTGTTGAATTATTTAAGTAGCCTGGGCCTAGCCTACTCCCTCATCCATAGTAAAAGCGAAAAATGAAAAATGAGTGTTTTGCTTCCAATAGAATATTTCGTTAGTCCATGGCGGACTGTCGCGTTGTTTAACCTATTTTCAAGGTTTTGAACCACAATTTGTTCAATTTGCACTTTGCGTCTCTAGGGCAGATGAATAATTTAACATCATACTCTATTGCCAGTGTGCTACGGAATATATTTTTACAAACTGTTGATGTTAAAATAGTATTGGTAAGAAAATGTTTTTAATTATGGGATTAGATGTAAAAATGTACAAAGCAACTTTATTGATTGTTATCTAGAACTATGTGGTTTATGTTTATAATGGACACTGTATATGAACATTCTTTCTTGTTTATCTCTTTGTCGCTTTTTGAATAAAATTTAAGATAAAGTATATATACATATTTATCTATTTTGTTCCTCATATTTGTGATTTACCAAGGTGAGTAGGCCACTGCATTTCAGGCCTTTCTTGAATTTGATTTGGCGCAATCAAACATTTAATAAATCAAAAGATGGCCTAATTCTTAAGTGTTAATGAACACTTCAATCTTGGGGGAAAAAATCACACAAATGTGAATGCACTGATCACATAGGCTGTCTACATGATCGCTTGGGAACCTGGTGAAAATGTCGCATATAATGCATAACAATAACCTTCTTTGCACAATACAAATACAAACACACGCGTGTGTGTGTGTGTATTGTACGGGTGCGCAGATTAAATAGCTCACGGAATAGATCCAAAGACATTATTTAGAATTCAATTAGAATCAGTCTTGACACTTAATAATGGCATGTTTACAGAGGTCTAGAAAATATGACCCAGAGCTAATGGCTGAACGGTATGAAAAACTAGAGTAGGCTACATACTTTTGTTGTGGTATTGTAAATGGTAAATGGTAAACACACTGTCATGTATGAACATGGTGGTAGACCAGCAGTGGCACTGTCTTTAAACCACTTGCCAGTCTCTGGTTTAATGCATCTCAGCATTTACATGTCTAAATGTGAAATGACTACCAGGCCTGTTGAAAAGCACATGGCTATATTTAACTCATTCTCACAAACCACACACAGAATGATCTTAGTGTCAATCAGAAAGCCATGGACATTAAATAATTCATCTAAGGTGGTTGGAGGCTGCATATCCAGCCTTTACCTGAACCATTCAACATCAAGCAATCATCTCTAATAGGACTTCAGAAGAGGAAGAAATTGGATGATATGAAATCCAGCCTCACTGTGTAGGGGTGCCTCTGAAAGCCTGTTGCTGTGTCTTTCTGGAGAGGCTTAACTGAAGTGGCGGTCACAGCGGAGAATATGAAGTACCTGGAACAAGGTACCTGTAAGCCGACTATGACAGAAGATGACTAAATGCCCCCTAGTAGTCGTGGCAACAGGAAATCAGTATGTCTTTTCAAACATGGAAGCAAGCAGATGTGTGCTTTACATGTAAAATACCTATTAAGCTTCACTTAGTATTACGATTTCCTTTTTTTTCACTGAGGGACCAAAGACAACAGGACTTCATCCCATGATTATTATATTTCATATCATAAGTACAAAGTGTGTACATATGTGTTTGTGTGTGTATTTGTAAAGCAAGCAAACAAAATTGATTCATTATTTAATAAATCTCACACCAAGAATCCAGCAGAGAGAGACAGGGACCAAGACCATCCTCAAGATAGTTACTGTCAACCACTGCGGGTGGAGTAACAATTGAGCATAATGCAGCACACAACTTGACAACAACTTGAAAGACAAAAATAGCACCATAATGTTCCAGTATTTTCCACCCACAAACTAGCCATATGCTGTACATTACATCAATACAGACAAACTGTTACTACCTGCTAGCCTGGATTTCGCAACCAATTACTTTGAGTTTGGTTTGGATACCTAGCCGTCATCTCCCACTTCTCTAAGTTGGGATCAATGAATAGATCAAAATGCCTCTGTTGGTTGTTTCTTGATTTTGGTTTTGGGTGTTAACCCCTCCTCCATTGCGTAAGGGGTAAAAACCCATTTGTTATTGGATCCCTGTCTCAGGCTAATTAAATAAAGTGTAAATATGCCTGTTAGCCACACTGAGCTGAAATCAAATCGCATATCAGGATGGGTTTTCCCAGGTTAACAGCCTGCAATTCAAAAGTTGCCTCTTGGCTACTCATGACCAGAATGCTAAATTGTCCTATGCATCATTAGGCCATCATTTCGACTACTGTATTCCTGAGTATCCTCTGACCTGCAAAGAGACAGACCCAGCAGTCTAGGTAAGGTTTGGCCCAGTGCTCAGTTTTGTGTTACAAATGTTATTTTATGGCCTATTTATTAACAATGGGATTCTCTTTTCTGATTGGTTGATGAAGCCGTTATCCCTTACATACATGATTTCTTTTATTTATTATTTACTCTACTTACTCCCCCACCAATCTCTGAGACAGTTCCAGGAAAGTGCCATCCACCCCCTCACCCCTCCCAACAAGCAAACAAACAAACACACACACACACACATACACACACACCACCACCACCCCCCCAAGACACAAACTGCACCTCCCACCAGTGCTGTAATCAATTAGTGCCATTCATTTGCAAGGGCACCAGAAAGAATCTGACTGATAGAGCGCCAGAACTGATTTTCTTAGTAAAGCAGAGAGTAAATCCAGAATGTTCCCTAACCTCTTGCCAGCCAGTCTGCTGGTTATCCATTAACCTACTCTGCCTTTTGCCTTTTCAGAGAGTAGTCTTTTCTTTTAGTCTTTTCAGTGTACTTTCCCAAAAGATGGAAAATTGCATGCATGCACACACACAAAATTATAAGCACAAATCAGAATGCAAACCACTTAAGTAAATTTAGTTAAACTGAAGATAGTGCCCCAGCAACATGGTTTTTCCTGAGTAAGTAAAATGCAGAGCTTCCCACAACCAACTGGAGATGATGAACTCACAGAGTGCCTTTTATCTGCTGGTATTACCTGCTTTTAGTCACTGGGTGACAGATATAGACCTAACAGATACAACCCAATCTGCCCTCCTTCAGCAAACCAAACCCTAGC
Source organism: Tenualosa thibaudeaui (assembly GCA_027481765.1). Classification (NCBI taxonomy): domain Eukaryota; kingdom Metazoa; phylum Chordata; class Actinopteri; order Clupeiformes; family Clupeidae; genus Tenualosa; species Tenualosa thibaudeaui. The sequence continues at coordinate 8,496,090 of JAIFZK010000015.1, read as the reverse complement.
AGGAAGACAACAAACTGTTTGTATGTTTTGTCATTTTTTCTGAGCCCCTTGACAATTTTCTGTCACATTACTTGACATTTCTGACATGTAACAAGTCAGCGATCCCTGAGGTGTTGTATTGAGGGGTTCAGTAATCTCAAAGTCAGTGATCTCTGAGGTGTTGTATTGAGGGGTTCAGTGATCTCAAACTGATATCCTCTGCTCTCAATGCAGCGGTACTATCACTGAACCTTTGGCTTTGGCTCAGCCTGAAACATCCTTTGTGAGAGGTTACACATCTGACAAAACAAAGACCTGTCAAAACCCAACTCGGAAAGAAAGAGGCCCAGCTGAACTTGTTCACAGCCAGGTTTGCTTCTACAGAGCTCTTGTAGATTTCATTTCTTCCACTATTGTTTGATTTGGTGGATCAATTGTTTAAAGGGAGATGGGCAATATAACAACCTTTTCCTTTTTTTCCCCTCTTTCAGCATCCAATGCGTCCCACTTCTTTTGTTTTCCCTTTTGAATACTAGCCACATGTGACTGGCTGTAGATGAATGTACTCGCACAAAAGCAGACAAAAACACCAACACACTAGAAGCTGGGGTCTGCTGAGTTGAAATAATTTAATGAAAACAAGTGAGAACTGTAAGGCGATGCATAGTTGAAACAGAAATACAGCATAGCCTTGAATTGGCATTCCACAAAGCAAAGAAGCAACAAAGGCTTCAATTCTCCAGATTCCCTCTCACTTCTCTCAGCATTTCATTTCTGGGGCTGTTGTGTGAGCTTGTGTGCCTTTGTGAATCAGTTGGGTGAATTAGAGAACACAGCATGGGTCATCAAAAGCAGGCAGTACAAAATGATTGAGCATTATGTTAAGTATGTTAAGTGCATCTCAATGTTCCACTGTGAGTGTCTGTATGTGTATTTCTTTGTGTAAGCGAGTGAGTGAGTGTGTGTGTGTGTATCTGTGTGATGGTATTTGGATCTTTGAACATGTGCACGGTCAGTCTGTGTGTGCATTTTCTGAGTTGATCTTGATGCACTCTGATGCTGGTAAACACCACTGTTGTTTACCACTACCCCACCAATGTTAGCCATCAGGGAGGCTTAGTTTATCGGCAACCTGGGCGTCGCTGTCTATCCGAGTAGAGGAGATACTGCTGCTCACAGGGAAGAAAAAAATAGGGACTCTTTGTGTCGAGCTGAAACATTTCCCTTGTGCCTCTGTTGGGCTCCATCATCAACCAGCCATTGAGGTGTCTGAAAGGATAAGAATCATCCTGGTTTGTTTCTGTTTCTGCAAACCTGATTGGCTGGCTTGTTTGGTGAGCTTGTCTGTGATTGGTGGCTGAAGTCAGGCTGTCAAACTGGAGCAAAGACATCATCTAGATGGACACACTCCTCTCCGCAGGCCCAGCTTGCACACAAGGAGAGGCATGTGATCAAACTGGTCACCCATTATAAGTGGACACCACAGCAGTGATGTCTGCTTTTATGCACTTTGTCCACACAAGTGGTGGACTCTGAAAGACCCCTGTCTCTGACCTTTCCCACTTTGAGAGTCCAGAGGTCACTGTGTCTATTCATCTGTTGCTGCCCAAAGACAAAGCAGAGAAAGGATAAGGAGATCTAGTGTGGAAGGCATGGAGGCACCCAGTATTTCTCCGAAGTGTTATTTTTAAGAGGTCTTGTTTGAATACCTTTATATAATCACTTCCTTCCAGTAAGTGATGTGTGGTGTGAGGAGGAAGATGTTGAGTTTACAGTAACATCAACTGTCCTGTAAGGCCACTGCACATTAACAAGGCTCAAAGTAGCTCCACACTTCATTGGTAGCATTCATTGGTAGCATAATAAGGTTTAAATTTTTTTCAGACAGACTGAAAACTGTTTAGCTTTAAAGTTGTCAGCTAGCAATAGAGCTACGTTGTCTAACTGTGAATTAAGACAGGATTCTAATGTTACAGATGAAATTATGTCAGAGGTTGAGGTAAGTGCAGTATGTTTAGGAGATATTGTATTCACTTGTGTTTACACAGTGATTTAAAAGGGATTAACCAGGTTAAACACCATTGAGGTTCATAAACCATCATGGTTCAAACTTAGACAATATGCTGGTCCGACAGTTTTAGGAAACCACTGGTAGAACTGTTGCACAACATTAGTTTAAGAGTAGCTTTTGATGTTGTTTAGGAAACATACTCCAGAGTCTAATCTCTTGTCATCTGGAGCACAGCAGTATAGTCTCCTTGTCTGGCACTAGCATTAGCGCAAAAAAGCCCATAGACGTGAACCTCTATAGCAAATACGTACCGTTCATCATAGCAGTGCCCAAACAAAATGACAGGTAGTGTCACAGTAATAGTAAACTTCACAGCAGCAAATCTGGACACTTTAAACTCCATAATTTGTGATACAGATATCATTTTTTTTTTATTTTCATTTTGAAAAAACAGACAACACAACTGATTTTGCCTTATTTATTGGTGTGATTCTCTTTTAAATGCCAGACTTTAAACTCGTTTTTCTCACAGTTCTATTTTTAAAAACCCAACTGCTCAGCTGACTTTGAGTAATAATAACATTTGATACAGACAAGCTATGAAAATTATACAAATATTTGAAACGAGCTTGAAGTAAACTCAAAAAGGTCAAATTTCACCATGTGAAGGGTTTTCCCAGATCCCATCACCTATAGCAAATATGTAATTTTAACAGAACAAGAAGATAGACCCAGAGGGAGGTAGTGGTCATTATGGCTGAGGTTAGGAGGTTACCAGGGAGTGTAAGTGTCAGGGAGGTGCTCCCTTTCAGGGAGCTTAGGATGGAGCTCAAGGCTGATGGAGACTTGACTGAAGAACTACGCCGGGCAGAGTGTAACAAAATGGTGAGCTCTCACCCTTCCTGTGGTGCAGGTGCGTCAGCTGACCTCGACCCCCCCATCACATAGACTAGTGCCACACAGAAGACAAAACAAAAAAAAAACACACACACTGGATGAATGTCTCCAGTGATAACTGCACACAAAGAGAAGGTCATTCAGCGAGCTGGGATGGGCAAAATAATTAATCTCTGGACCTTGGGCTTGAAAAAATTCCTTGAAGACTCCTGACAGTCTCAGGCTCTCTTTACTGCACTACACAGAAGACGCATGCTCAAAGATAGTAATAATTATAATTATAATCATAATAATAATGCCACATTAATATAATAGTGCCTTTCTCAGGGATGCTTACAGAAGTAAAAAAAAAACATAGGCAAGTCAGAGCCAAACCAACAAAACAGACAAACAAGCGGGTACGCTGGATGGAGGAGAGATGTTCATTAAAAACAGTAAAGTCTTCAGATGTGATGTAAAGAGATATATGTGCTCTTTCTTGTCTCTCTGTGTTGCTCCTCTCTCTATATTGCTGTTTCTTTCTTTTTCTCCTCTTCCTCCTCCTTTCTCATCCTCTCTCTCTCTTTTTCATTGGTTTTGTTTGAGATACTGACTGTTTTGAGAGCACGCTGTCAGTAGTGATGGCAAGAGACAGTGACAGCAGCCATCCTCCCTGCTCTGACAGCTAGAGTTGCAGCGAGCAGGTAGGTCGGCATTGGCGTGCAGGTAGGGAAAACACAATGGGCTGGTCTCAGGTCAGTCCCAGTGCTCCTTGCGTCAATGGAGCAGCTCTGACAACCCATCCAAGTCCGGCCATACATCAACAAAACGACCAAGCCGGAAGCTGCAGAGCAAAGGCACATGGAAAAAATGGGACAGGAATGGCCAGTGAACCGCAGGTGAGCCCACAGAGTTTCACTTTATAGTGTCTTTCAAATACTTTGTAGTGTTTTCATTTGTGTGTGATCTGGAAGCAAGAGTTTGCTTTCAAATATACCATTTTGATGTAATGCCTCCATTTTGTCAAAAAGTCAAGGTTTTTGAGAATGTAATGGCTCCATTTTGTCAAAAAGTCAAGGTTTTTGAGAATGTTTGAAAACTGGGATCTGTGTTTTGATAAAAAAAGTTGTAGCAACTGCAAGAGAAAGATGGAAATAACAATGCACAAAACAATTCTGAAAGATTGAATAATAGTTTTCAGATTATCAGACCAAAATGAAACTCAGAAGTTCAAACAAGCAATTGCAAAAGCCAAATAAAAAAACGCGTGTTTTCAAAAGAATCAATTCACTTCACACTCAATGGTATCTGACAAGCAGTTTTGAAGTTTCTGAAGTCAAAATGGCACTAACGCAGACAGTGCTGTAACTTGACTGATCCGAAAAAGGAAAGGAAAATGTTCCTTTCTTCAGGACTCATAGAACACTTCAAGTGCAGTTTTGAGATTTTCCAGACAATTTGAAACCCTCACATTGAGAGTATGCTGTGACTGAACACAAACGAGAGGGCCATTTCTAACACAAAAATGTTGCTGAAGTGCAATTTTGAATTTCAGGCTGAGAGGAATGACACTCCTGTACATAGCTGCCAACAAGTAGAAGATGCAGGAGAATGACTACACCACACATGGCAAGAAATTGTGGCAGAATGAAAACAATGAGACTGTTTGCCTTGCAGTTTTAAGATTTCAACCTGACATGCCATTTATCACATAATTCACATTTATGTATTTACACATAGTTGGGTATTTATGAAAACAGATATATTTTCCTCCTCCTGCTGAATGAGGGTGCAACAGACATAAGGGCTGCATCAGAATACTTAGAATATTGCTGGCCTGAGTGCTGAAATTACATTTCTTGCATGTTTCCTGGGCTATATGACAGACAGGGGTCCGAGAACGACTTTTTTTTTTCTTTAAGATTACTCAGGAATGGTGCAAACTAATTTTGATATAATCTCAATGACTAGCAGGTAACACCATTGGAAAGTTCAGATTGTGTACTTCATGCTATTTGCACTTCTGATTAGATGCTAAACTGTATTTCATTCCTCTGTATTCATACATGTGTTATGACAATAAAGTTGAATCTAATTCAGTCTCATCTAATCTAAACAGATGTTTAAACGTTTTTTTTTGTGTGATTTTGCAATTAGTCATGGTCAACTACATAAGTAAGTAAGTAATAAGAGATTAATCGTGATTAAAATTACATGTGTGTATTTGGGATTGTGTTGTTTTTCATGTCCAGTGTATGCGTGTTGGTGCATTTTAAGTGTGTGTGTGTGTGTGTGTGGGCTCGCACGCATGTGTATGACTGTGTGTGCCACACCACAACCCCACCAGTAGGTATGGGCGCGGCTCGCACCAGCTGTGGACCACTGGTACCCTCTTTTCTCTCCTCCTCTCTTCTCCTCTCCTCCATCTCTGTCTCTATCTCTCCACCACCACAAGCAAACACATGCTAATCACAACTCACCCCTCAGCTCCAGCACATGTATTCAGCTGCAAATGAGACAGACTCACTCAGTCTCCCTTCTCTCTGTCACACACACACACACACACACACACACACACACACACACACACACACACACAGCTATTCTTTGATGTGTGAGACAATGAAGGGATGCTTCGCTCTCGAACCAAACAGGTCCTGAAAACATGCCTGTGACCACAACCCCGAGCCTGACCTGTGGACACACACACACACTCACCCACACACACACACCAACCCACACACACACACACACACAGACATACAGGATACATCTTAATGTTCCAATGAGGCAGCAGTGGTCACGTTGCATAAAGGAAAATAAGCAAAATACAGAAGGGAATGAAGCCAGTCTCATCTAATAGCTGTTATGGGCCCTGTCTAAGAAGACAATGTAAAATTCAAACAAGTCAGCAAGTGTATAGGGAGCTAAAATAGTCACAAAATCCCCTGAAACTGCACAGAACAGCTTGAAAGAGCTTTGTACAATTCTGATTTCAATATAGAAAGGTTCACATCACAGTCTACATACACAGTCCATAGTCTTGTTTATGGACATGTTTTATGTGTTGTGTGTTTAATTGCAATGATTACAGGTTTATGCAAAATCATGTGGAAGGATATATATATATATATATATATATCATTTAGTTATTGAAACCTGGTAGATACTGTACATAGATATTTTCTTTCATACACACCTACACATACCAGCTTACAAAAGAAGCCCTTGCACATACTCACTACTCACACACTTTCTTTAGGGCATACATTTCACCCATGAAAACCTCACATAATTCCACTTTTGTTCGACATCTGTTAAGTGCTCATAACAGGCCTTAAAAATCTGTCAAATCATCAAGTGTATTACGACCTCAATAACAACGGCAAAAAGCAGCACTATGAACAAATAGCCGGCAGTAAAAGCAGCAGGTCTGGCCTCATTGACTGACTGGTAAGTGAAAGCATGGCTTTAATTTGAAGCAGGGAGCTGCTAATGGGCTGTATTGGCAGTCAGACGGTTGGGCTGCACAGCCGTCTAAGTGCGGTTCACTCAGAGACCAGGTCAGCGCCTCACGGCTGGTCTCTCAGACCAGAGCTAGCACCTGCCTGCTGGTGGAACAAGCGCTGTTAAAAGACTTCCTTCAAGGTCGCACCTGTGCCTTTCAGCACTGCTGCATAGATTGATAAGAGTGGCAAAAAAATGTTTTAGTTGGTTCGAATTTACAATGATGTGTTTCTTTGCTCTTCATGTTCATCTCTCTCTCTCTCTTTCTCTCTCTCTCCCTCCATCTCTGTCTCTGGTAAAGTTCAAAGCAAATGTGTCATATTGACTAACTCATTACCCACAGCCCAATAACCAACCAGACAACTCTGTGTACTAATGTACTGCCAATTAATGCCTTCCTCTCTCACTCAATTCCCTCTCACTCACTAAATGGATTGACTGCCTCATGGTGCGCTCACTAATGAAAGTTACAAAAACCTTTGGCCAGAATTTAGCTGAGGCTTTGATATCATTAGATATCTTTTTTAGGATTGGGAGAAAAGTCTCATGAGAGGTGTAACATTCATTTCTTTTCTTTGGCTGGATTACTGATTGATTATTGGGCAGGAGAGAAGCTGTGGTGACTTGCTAAGCATTTAGTTTGTTGTGTTATGTTGTGTTTTTTTTTGCTGTTGCAAGGGTTGGACAGTTTGGGGTAATATACTGTAGAAGAGAAAGATACAGTTGAAATTCCAATCAAAAAATTTCAATCAAAGTTGAAATACCGTGGGAATTATTGACAGAAAAAAATACCCTGGAACTGTACATATGAAGGCAATAAACTAAAAGAAAAGAGACAACTGACTGCTGAAAAATGTGAAGGGAGAGAAAGAAAGAGAGAGAGAGAGAGACAAAAACAAAAAGCAAGAAAATAAGAGGGAGTGGAAAGAGATAGGGAAGAAAGCGTCCGAGAGAGTTTCCCTCTATTGGGAATCAGTGGTGTGTGAGACAAGACCATTCACTCACTGGGAACTCCCCCACTAACCCCCACCTATCTCCCAGGCTCTGACCAAATGCACAGTTAACCAGTCACCAGTAGCACAGCAAAGGCCTCAGAGGCGTGCCCAGACCTGCCAAGCCCAAAGAAAGTGTGCTGGCCGGACAGGAATATTAATGGCTTTTAAATGAAGTGCGGGACTCTTTATTGGACGTCTGGTGCTAGTCTTCTTGTGGCGCGGCCCCTGTAAAGGGACGGACGAAGGGACAGGGCCCTTTTGGTCTCTGCCGGCACTGAAAGGGCCATTGGCACTATGAGGACATTGATCACGAAGGGGGCGTGGAGTCATCAAAGTTTTATTTCTGTTTTTCGGGCGGCTCGGCTTTTGCCTTTGGTTTCTCTGTTCCTTTCCCTTGCTCTTTCTCTGTCCAGTCTGGCCTTTGTGACTGGCTTATTCATGCTCTCTTCCCCAGTACCTCTTCATTGTTGATGGGAGCTCTTTTTTTAAGTATGACATTTATTTGCTGTGTCTGGCATACAAGAAGCTGAATCATTAAAATAAACAAATACATTTTTCCAAAAATAATCAGTGGTGGTAGTTAAAGTGGAAAGTAGTGTTACATTCTACTTAATGCTTCCATCATCCTTGCTATCAGTCAAAGTGATTGTCCAGCTTGATTTGTTTTGTTGTAGTAATGCCATAAAATATTAGTCTGTAATGTAGAGAATTCTCAAATCCAAATGTATGGCTTACTTGACACAGATATTGGCTCTGATGTGATGTAGACTTTTCTCTAATATGGCCTTGAATCGATGATTGGTCCTGAATTGGATTCTACATTAGCTGCTAGCTGAGGCAACCAGTGGGGTTTTCTTTAACATTAAACAGTGATTTCACAGGGAGGTTGAACACAGTTCCAATAACCCTGTAGCTCTGGCCTCTTCAGAGGAGTGACAATGAAAGGTTGACCAAAGGGAGGACATGAATGAAAGGGAAGTGCAACCAGTCAAACAGTAGAGGATGAAATGGTAGAGAAAAGAAATAAGAGGACACAAGGTGAGGTCATATCAGAAAAAGCACTGAAGAAGGACAAGTCTGAAGCAACAAGCTCCATTTTGAATTTGTTGCATTTATTCCTTTCTTGGAGCAGTAGGTCTCACAATGCAGTGCAGCAAGGATAAAATCCAAAGAAAATAAGCACTAAATCCTAAATGCTGTGGGTTATGGTTATTTTGCAGTACTGGCATCCTTTCTGAATTGTTGACATTTCATTACACGTGCATTTTTTTGGATCAGTTTTAATAAATGTTTTGGATCAGGTATTATTTTCTATTTCTGCGTCATGGATTTCATCGTCACTTGGACATGAGCCCCATTAGTGGGATTACTGGCCTACACCGGGCATAAAGAGGCTTGATTTGGCTTTCGGCTGTGCTGATAGGAATCACATCATTTATGCCACTGATCCTGATCCCATCATTGGTGCCACTACAGAGAGTGCCAGCACTACAGGTCACAGATGGTACAGAGGGACTGGAATTCTGCTCTTAACATACTGACATGACAACATCTGTAGAGACTCGAGCTGCATATCCACCGACTGTCATCAGCAAAGGAAGGGAGATTCCTTTCATCTCAATACTGGACCCTGCTCTTGAAGCAGAAATGTTACCTGCACTTTTTGCACTGTGTCATTTTCAGAAGTGTCTCCATTGAGTGGCTGCTCTACCGGCTGGTTCAACATCTGCCCTCCCTCCCACTCATGCGAGAGCACTATTGGTTTCTCCTCATTGCCCATGGACTTTTAACGGCTGTTTTTTTTTCTGTTGTCTGTCTTTGTGTCCGAAGTGTTTTGAATGAGCAAATAAATGACTTACTTACTGTACTTTACAACAGATAAGGGGAGCCGTTAGGCATTACGCAAAGCATAACCATTGTAAAATAACCACAGTGCAAAGCCTTGCAGGGTTTATTATCCAAAACAGTTTCTACATATAGCAGAGTTTCATGAAATGAGGACAAAAATATTCTTCCTAGAAATATGTTTATAGCTGAATGGTTGCCAAGTAACGCAGTTTGTTATAGGTATACTGTAGAACCAAATACGGTCAGATACATGAGGTCATATGTTCACAACAGTATCAAACACGATTCAGCCAATCATAAACAAGGGCCAGAGATATCCATTTGATGTTTTAATTGCACTTTGATAGCCAAATGCATTATGTTTTGAAGTCTTGGTAAACCCAAACAAACCTGCTATCAAATCTGAATTCACTCTGCAGGTCTGTCTGGATGCAAGCCCAAAGCACATTACTAACTAATTATCTTGAAATATACTTAGTACAACATAAATTGAAGAAAAATTACACTTTCATTATTTTGCCACTTGAAATGTACTACTAATGCATTAGTGCACTTCTTACCCACCTGGTGTCCTGCACCTGACCCCTGAGTGTGCCCTCTTAGGCCATCTTGGCCCTCTTAGTGCCAGCCATGCATAGCCACTCTCCTCCGTAGGGCACATGCTGGCAGGCCCATAACTGTGGGCCTGGAGCCCACAGCTCCCAGCACAGAGGCCCAGCTGCACCCCTCTGGCCAGCGGAAGACTGCGGCTCTCCCGAGTCTGAGGCCCCCATGACTGAAGGACATCCACAGATATCCAGACAGGAGGATAATGGGGACTATTACATCCATTCTCCATCAATGGCCTGATAGAAGAGTGTGTGTGTGTGTGTGTGTGTGTGTGTGTTTATGTTCATGTGTGTGTGTATGTGTGTGTGTGTGTGGGGGGGGTTATTGGAGGATGAGTGGGTGAGTGTGGGGGGTGGGGGGTGGGGCAAACAAAGCCTAGCATGCTGTTCTGCAGATTTGTGAAGAAGCAGGGGATTCAGCGGACGTGAATGAGGTTATATATTAATCCAGAGAGAAGAAAAAGAAAACAGAAAAAGAAAGAGGAATAAAAAAACATACCACAGGTTGCTTTTTAAGCTTCTTTTGTATGTGGTCTATTCTCTCGGCACAGGCTGTCCTTGTGAAGCTCATGAAAAGGACTCGGTTCCCCATTTGTCAAATTGTCTTCTAAATACACGTCATTAGAATTTGTGTATGGATGAGGAATAAGTTATTAGTTGCAATTACTGGTCATCTATTAGTTCTGTATAATAGACATTAGCTGCAAAGCCTTTTAACTTCAGAGGAAGTAATTTTAAGGACAGGCTTGCCTTCACAAAAGCATGAAAAGGTTCCCTTTACATCTGCCATATCCCTCCATTGTGCTAAAGACACGTTGTAATAGTCTCACCAGGATCCCACAGAAATCTGATCCAATAAATTGGAAATGCATAAATCATCATTTTGCAGAGTTGATGTTCTTGCTGGCAGAGCTATGGACTCTGACTCTGAAGAATGAAATACCGCTCTAGAGGGCCACCATAGCATGGTGAATGTAGGTGCTACACAGTACATCCATGCAGTCTTTGAAATAAAGCTACCATTTACGAGACAGATAATTGTAAGGTCAATTTCATTTTGTGGCACCCTCCTCAAGAGCCAGGCAAAGTTTCCTACTCCACATCACAGAATGAATGTGCTGTTTTCTCTTCTTCTTCTTTCTCTATTAAAAAAATGGGCAAAGATTTAATGAATTGCCTATCTATCCAAAGACCCTGAATGACATTGGCTGTGTGTGTGTGTTTGTGTGTGTGTGTGTGTGTCTGTGTGTATGTGTATATGTGTGTGTGTGTGTGTGTGTGTTTGTGTGTGTGTGTTTGTGTGTGTGTGTATTGCAATAGTTTCTTTTCAGGCAGATATTTCAAGGTCGTCCTTTCTGAAAGCATTAGAGGGAAGACTGAAAGACTGGATTCCTCCTGTGTGTATGCTGCGCTTTCATTCTTTCATTAAATGAAACAATGTGGAGGCAATCTTTCCCTGTGTATTCTCCTCTCTTCTTTTCTACCCAAAAGAAAGAGAGCGAGAGAGAGAGAGAGAGAGAGAGAGAGAGATACAGGCAATGAGAGGCAGATAAAGAAATGTCTTTAAACGCGAAACATTGATTGACACTCCCAAAGTAAGTCATTTTGTCTGAAAATCTGAATGATGAAGTTCAAGATAATAATAATCATTTTAAAAAGTCTTCCTACAATATGAGTGAAGATGGAGATGTTTCAGCAGATGATCTAACCCTGATCTCAGTGAGATCAATCAAAACGGCAGAGCAACTCAATGCAAAGCAGAACAACTAAAAACAAAACAGCAAAAACGAAAACGACACAAAATACAAAGCAACTCAAAACAAAGCAGAACAACTAAAAACAAAGAGAAGCAGGACAAGGCAAGGCAAAGCAAAGCAAAACTGACCAGCAAGAAGAATAGCCTCTCTTCTTTTTCTCTCTTTTATTCTCCAGGCACTTTTTTCCTTTACTTAGTAGTATACCCCCCATCCCTCCATCCCATCCCTCTATCTCTCCCTCTTCACCTCTTCAGTCGCCAGTCCTATTTGCACATGATGACGGCCTTGTCATGACCCCCCTCTGGGTCCTGGCTTCAGGATAGCCTCAACAAAAAAAAACGTGGCTTCACCCGCATCTCTGATCAGGACACACAAGGGCCCTCGCTCCTCTTCGTGCTGCCCCGTGCTGAAGCGCTTCCTCCCCAGCTCTGACACTCTTTGCTTCCATGTTGTTTATTTGAATTGTGGCAGCAGCAACAGCTGGTGGTGACAAGTGATGATTGTTTGTTTGTGTATTTGTGTGTGTGTCTCTGTGCCTGAGTCTTTCTCTCTCTCTGTTTGTGTTTGTGTGTGTGTGTGTGTGTTTGTGTGTGTGTGTGTATGATGGTCTGCTCCTGACAGCTCCTGCCTGCTGCACCAGCTCTGCTCCATGGGGCTCCAAGAGAGAAAGGGGCCACGTTGTTGGGTACACACACACACACACACACACACACAAACATACATGCAGACACATGCATTTGTTCTGAAATATGTCCTGTGTAAGATGTGTACAATGTACAACACATGATCACAAATCTCTTCTAGTGTCTCTTCAAGCTGATGCATCTCCACTAAGAGGACTTCCTAGAAAAGGGACCTAAAGGGAAAACCAAATGCTGCTCACAGGTGGCCAGCAGCTTCTCTGTATGCATCTTTATGCATTGAGCAGACGCTTTTATCCAAAGCGACTAACATTTGGGAATTGTTACTTCAGGGCTAGTCTACCCTTGAGCGGCTTAGGGTTAAGTGCTCAGGGGCACAATGGTGGCAGCCGGGATTCGAACCCCCAATTTCTAGGCTACTAGCATGCTGGCCAGGTTCAACAGGACCAAATACACAAAACTGACAATTCCGGTTAACTCTGCTACCTTAGCTAGTCATTGGCTGAAGCAGTTGCCCTCTGAGTCCTCCAAGCCCTGTCCCACCATGCTGTTTTCAGGTTGCTGTAGCGGGCCACAGGTTTGATTGCTGGTCTGTAATTGCCAGGGCAGGAGGATGATGAACAGCACTTCAGATGAACAGTGGAACATCAGATGGCTGAACTGCCTTCTGAGCTGCCTCTGGGTAATAACTCCCCCCACTATTTCTCTCTCTTTCTTTCTTTCTCTCTCTCTCTCTCTCTCTCTCTCTCACAGACACACACACACACACACACACACACACACACACACACACACACACACACACACACACACACACACACACTGCCAGTTTTTCACTCCTGGGCTATCATGTTGAATGAGCAGGATGAAAGCCCAGCCGGTAGAGGTGAATTGGTGAGGACAGGAGGCAGGCCTTCATACCTACCCTCAGACCCTGTTTTTTCCTGGCGAAATGCAATTATGTGTAATTAGGCTGTTGTTTTCTGGCATTAGGGACCTTCTCGATGGAGATGTTCTTGAAGTCATCTCCAGTGATAGAAGGGGTGGGGCGGGAGGGGTGGTGAGGTGGCATCAAGTCCTACCCCGCCAAACCACACAGTGCCCCCCCAGACACACACACACACACACGCTCTATCCACTTCTTCTTGGGCATGGAGCAATGGTGAGTAATTACCAGAGTCCTATTGAAGTCTCAATTTCTGCCCCTTCAGAATGAAGAGGAAGCCACTTTGACAATCTTCACACAAAGTGCCGTGTGCATTTTACCAGACGCCTCCTGCGCCTTTCAAAAAAAAAAAAGAAAAAGAAAAAAGAAACAAGAAAGAAAAGGAAGAAGTAAAAAAGAAAGGCAAGTCTCTGATGGAGAGG